>VZTF01001476.1:941467-992662 GCA_013397755.1 Cnemophilus loriae
GAGCGGCCGGCGGGGAACGCGTGCGGAGTTCTGCCGCCAGCGCTTCCCCGCCGCGGCCGAGCGCAGCCATTGAAAACAAATAATAAACACCAGTTCTTGGTTCCGCAGGGTCACCTTTCCCTTAGTCTTCCTGGAAATGGGAATACATTTTTGCGTATTGAGTCGCCTTAGTCCCATTGTTAAGAAGTGGGAGATGGAGATTGTGCGCTAGGAAAATAAAATAACTTGCCTTGCAACTTTCCGTGTTTCCCATACGCGAGGCATGTTGCCCACCAGGCTTTAGGGATGTAAAAGTAGTATTTCAAGACTCTTTTTTTTTTTTTCTTTTTCTGTTTTTGGGGTTTTTTTTGTTTGGTTGGGTTTTTTCTTTTTGGCTCAGAATTAAAATAACCTGACGGTATGTGTTTCAAAGATTGCAGTTACAGAAGATAGACACCCAGGAGATTCTACCTTCTGCCATGGCTCAGTTTGGAGGACAGAAGAATCCCCCTTGGGCTACTCAGTTTACAGCCACTGCGGTGTCTCAGCCAGGTCAGTTTACACTCAATGTTTGAACCCTGACATCTGGTAGATTTGGAGATTCCATACTTGGGTACGCACTTCAGAGTGGCACGACAGTAACTAACTTTTCTAAAGTCTCTTTAAGTGGTTTCAATTGGGAGTTTTTTTCCTCAATAAAGACTTTAAAAGTCATTACCTAATACTGTCTGTTAGTTTTGTTTGCTATTTGGATTTCTTAAGGGGTATGAGTAAAATCCCAGGTGAATTCGTATTGATTGTTTGAGTCAATAAATAATGTATCGAGTTCCTCATATCCAAAGATGTGTAAATCGAGTTACCTCTTATTAAATTACACGGTTCTAGATTAAATAATATCCACACTAGTAAGGCATTACAGATTTTTTAAGTGCTGCATGAGTTCCATTTCCTGGGCAGCCTGAATCAATGTTTACAAATTATTTTACCTGTATTAATATGTTAGACATAATTCCCACAGTGGAAAGGTCTCTGAAATTTGTTACTTGGGTGAGAACAGAGGTATTTCTTTTTTAATGCTAAATTAGAGCTTAAAGGTCCCTATAACCAGAGGTATTGCCCTAACAATGGTAGAGTTTCCTTTGATTTAGCTAAGAAGTGTTAATAATTGCAGGCCACTGCTTAAAAACCTAGCTGGCTCCATTTTCATGTTTTGTGTTGGTTTACAGCACAAAAGGTTTGGGGCAAGAATGTGAAGCTTGAAGCATGATGAATTTTGGTGCTTCCATTTCCAGTTCTGGAGTGCGTTTTGCTCTTGTCGAGTACAAATAGTTTGTTAGTTAAATGTTGTAGTTACGTTGTGCAGTGTGAAGAGGCTTCAGCAAAGCCGTGGCACTCGGAGGGTTCAGGATGTGTGTGGTTTCTGCAGTTGCTCTGATTCGGTATGAAGTTCAGTGTCACACCTGCTTTGTCAACGGCTTTGTGTCTGGGAGCCTGGCAGAGGTTGGGAATGCTTGATGTTCTTTGAAGGTGCATGTCAGGGTGGGAATCTTTCTCCTCTGCTGACTCGGTTTTCTTTCCCGAAGTGAATCCTCTGTCTCCGGTTTTTCCCGTGGGCACTGATCCAGTCAGGCTGTGTATCCTCAGGGAGTGACCACCCACCATGTGTTCCACAGTTCTCTGTCCCAGCGCGCCTTTTCCTTTTCCTCCGTGCCCATCCTGCTCCATTCCCTACCTAAACTGTTGCTGTCCCTAACCAGCTGCCCACAGGCAATTTTTTGCTGTTTCTCTGAATAGCTCACACTTCCCTTGTCCAAATGGCACTATCTCCTTCTGTAAGAAAATCCCTAACAGCTGGAAAGGGTTGGGAATGTGAGAGACAAACTTTGCTTTTGGTTCTCATGGCGGACTGGGGGAGACGTTGGAGCAGTCAAAGAATGGGAGCATCTGGGCTGGACTGCTCTTGATATTTTGGCTGATGTGACAGCTAATGCATCAGAAATAGTGGTGGAAGGTGGAGGACCAGCTCCATGTCCTGTTTCAGAGGGAAAGCTGCACAAAATCTGCCAAGGGGAGGAGCTGGCAGTCATCTTAGAGCTTGCTGAGGTAGGACCAGGAGGGGGCCCTGGAGGAGGGCTGGCTGGAGCATGCATCAACTTCCTATCCATTTTCTTACGCTCATGACTCTGCCCTGGGCCAGCCTATTTCTGAGCCTCCTTAAATTAAATGAGGTGCAAATGTAACTGGGATAGGACTGGTCAACATCAGTTGCTGTGAGAGGTTTTTCACTTGCTCAGTGAGGACAGTATCTCCAAGGATTTATAGCTGTTCATCTGAGCCAGCAGCACCTGACTCAAATATGAGAGCCATTAAAGATGTAACATTTGGTTGCACTTTTACCTTCTTCCTATGCTAGCTCCATGTTCCTTCATGTTCCTGGTGTCCTGTTCACATTGTAGTGTCCTTTCCTATTCCTGCTGCAATACACAGTCACCAGGTCTGCATCCTCTTTCTTCTTCCCTGTGTGCGCTGTTGAATCCAGTCCCAGGAATTCTTGTGCCCAGCTGCTGTTTTAGTACATACTTGTTCCCCTGCTTTTTTAATTGGCTATTTAGATGTATAATGCAGAGCACAGGAAGCATCTTTTGAAGGTAAGCAGTGCTCTTTGGCACTGCTGGGAGCTGAAGAACAGTGGTTCTGGTTAAACTTGCCCCTTTCATTGTGAAGTTGTGACCTTCCAGAGAGGCTCTTTCCTTAAGGAAGAGATGCTGTCAATGCTCAGGTGTGCTGGCCAGCCAGAACTGCTGCTCACCTGTGTTGCACCCAAGAAGTTGTGCATATTGGCTTACCCTTGTGAATATCAGTGTTCGTAAACTCATTTTAAAAAAAAATTCTTTCAGAGGGTTGGCCAAAGCTGTTACATATATTTATGCATGCCAGCTGTTTTTACCCAAGTGTCAGGTTCCTTCCCCAAAGCTTGGAGGTGCTTGGGTATGAGAGAAAGAGATCGTGATTTTTGTAACACAAGCAACATGATATATAGTTTTTTTCAAGCTGTCAGAAGCAGTGAGTGATGCTATAATAAACCCAATTTCATAATTGCAAAAAAGGTAATATCGGGATTGGGGGTTGTGTTTTTCATTGTTTTGGTTTAGGGATTTTTTTGGTGGATTTTTTTTGGATTGCTGATGTGGATGCTGTCTTGGCCATCCCTGGTGAAGAGGTAACTAAATGAGTTAAAGCTCTTAATTATTAAGGTGTGACACACTAGTTGTAGACTGACATGCTGTGTAATGAAAGGTTCTGTGATCCCTTTGGGAGAGTTTACTAATTACTCTCTGTGCCTGTGGTATTAGAAGAGAGATGGGCAATTCCAGGTGCCAGCGAGGATCGATGTGTGAAGAGAAACTCCTACATGTAACACAGTGAATTTTTGTCTCCTCATGTCATGCTTTTATGCATCACAAGACTAAAACCAGAATAAAGCCCCCGCCATGCTGGTTAAGCATTGTTAAAGCATAAATTAAATCATGCCTACTACAGAAAATTACTTTTAACTTGCATAATGATGTGCAAACTCCTGAAACGCCTGTAAAGGAGAATTCCCTCCTCCTCTCTTGCTCTTCATTTTTGGCACCTCTTTGGTTTGTGTTGCAGTGCTTGCCCTGTGCTGTTTTCAGGGTTACGATGAAAAGCCTGGGTTTATAGAACTATAATGCTGGGGAAGTCCTGGCTCTGCTGTGTTCTGCCTGATTGGTGGTGTTGTTTTTGGTGTATCAAGACTTCATTGCATTGGAGTGAAGAATGGTGCAGCTGATGAGAGCTGAAGCGCCCGGAGCTCGGTGTCTTGTTATTGCTGGTGGCCCCTGTGAGGCGACTGAAGCAGTGTGTGGGAACAGGGCGAGCACGTGGTGAATCTGAACCCACCAAGGAGTAGTAGCTGGTGCACAGTTTGCTGGCTCGCTGTAAACAGATGTCCCGTGACAAATGCGCTAAGCCTGGCTTCTGGTGTGTGCCTGTTAAAAGGAGTATTTTTGGTGTAGGTTGTGTGGTGCTTGTGTTGCAAGTGTGTTAAGCTTAAAGAAACTTGAAAACCCAAGGACCCAATCCCACAATTTCTGAAAACGGTGGGAAGTGTCCCAAGCCCTGCACAGGGCACTCCTTTAGTGTAATTCTAATAAACCTATGTCGCTTACCAAGGAGACGTATGTAGCTATGTACTTTGAAGATGTTTCCCTAATTTTTAAAGATCTTTAGGGTTTAGGAGTAGGAAGAGGGACTACTCAATACTGTCTTTGTGTTTGTTGCAGCAGAAATGTGTATTGGCTAAGCCAGAGCTGCAGCCTGGGACCCCAGTTTCTGTCTGAGCCCTTTCAGCTGGCGGTGCCATGCAGTATTTGGTGCCAGTGGGAGTTGTTTGCACTGCGTTTGAAGGAAGGCATCTCCATCACTGTGCTTACTGAGATCATTACAATTCCTAAGAAGCTATTGTTTGCCACTGCAGATGCTTGTCGCCAATAATAATAATATGGCAGTCAGATGTCAATTCCAGACTCAGTCTGTAATTCATTCTCTGTCTCTTGTTTTTCTGTGTGATTTTTCCTTTTTGTTCTCTTCCTATTTTTTTTTTTTAAACTAGTAATGCAAACTCAGTTGCCTAATTAATTGGAGCCTGTTTGACCAAGATGAGTACACAGATGAAAGGTAGTCAGATGAACGTCCTGGAATACTTCAGGGCAAATCAGTGGGAACAAGATACATCTTTGAAAAACTTGTTACTACAGGTGTTACCATTTGAGAGGATCTTGGCTGTCTTTTGTCTTTACCTTTTCTTAGTAAGTTGATCTTCAGTGTTGTAGATGATAGAAACCTGGGTAATATTAAATGCTCAAAAAGTGACAGTAGAGATGGCAAAAAAAAAGTATCTTGTTTTTCCTTAGTTGACAAAATGGGATGAGAGTCTTAGGATGGGCTGGGAATTGCCTGAGATAGTTCTGGGTTATGCTGAAATGGAAATTGCCATAGTGAAACTGAATAGCTGAATAATCCCAAGATCTGGTTTTGGGAGTAAGCACTTTTGTGGGTACCGTTGGTACAAATAGTAGGAGAAAACTTGTGAAATTTGGTTTTGGTAATGCTTCCCAACTTCAACCTCCTGTGTTGGAACAACATTAGGATAGAACTTTGGACTGAATGACAATAGCTGGCATAGTCACACAGATTCAAAGGTAACAGCATGGAGCAATTTTCTGCACTAATGGGAATTTCTGCTTGGCATGTGGAAGTAAGAGGAGAAGGATGAATGCATTGGTTATTTGCCTTGACTGAGCCAGCAATATATTGCAGCCAAGAAAAGTGAAAAGTTGTCCCAGGATGCAGCATCAAAGCTGTAGAATTATATTTAAAGGTCTGTTTAAGGCGTGTTATGGGAGACATTGGTTAGGATCCAGTTGAGGGTGTCCTTCTGGATGGTCCAAACTGTGCATTCAAATTGAAGCTGATGATCAGGCAGGAGGCAAGAAGATCAGAATGATGGAGGGTCTGTCATGAGAGAAGCCTCAAATTTTGTTTGCTGGCTTCTAAAGAAATGCAAATGGTGGAATTTTCCAGGGGGAAAAAATTAATTAAATGTTGTACGCTGCAGAATGCTTGATTTCACTTTTAAAATACTGTTACTTCCTGGAATGCTTATGTGACAATATTTGATACAGATCACAGTGATAGCAATTCTTTTCAGTGCTGTTTATGTATTTCTTTCCTGTTTCATTCCAAAATTATAAGGTGATCAGTGCCATCAACAAAGAGTGTTCTCTGCTGGAAAGGGCAGTGGGGTAGGAAGGATTACGTTGTTCAGGACCTGTTGAGTGGGGTACAGCGCTATGGTAATGATCACCAGCTACAAGCAGTGTTTTACTGCATCTTGGGATCAGGAATGAAAGCTTCATTTTGCATCGGTGAGAATAGTATGGAGCACAAACTCTGCAGGAACACTGTAAATCTGTTCTTCATTCCATTGTGTGTCTTTGATGGCTTTGGAAGAGAGAAGAACTGTGTTCATCTTGAATGTTGCTCGGTTCTGAAGATGGCTGGCTGACCTGTTTTTGCTGGCAGTATGTTTCTCTGCTGAGTTTCTCTCTGGTTTTATTTAAACATGTGGACTAGACTGATAGTTTAATGAAGTGATATTTGATCGTGCAGCTGCTGATAACTTTTTGAAATAGTCCTGCCAAAGAGGGAGCAGGTTTCCAGATATGTTTGCAGTTTTTTGCTGAGATTTGCATTTTGCAGGGCTCTCTGTCACCTGAAAGATCCATCTGTAAGTCTTGAGCATACCTTGTTCAGAAGTATAGCCTGTGCATAGCTGCTCCTCGTGATTTGCTTATGTTCTGTGGTGAATTAAAAGCTGGCATGACAATAAAATAATCTACGTACGCAGTTTGAGTCTGGGCAGCACAAACCCTTCCTATTAAGAGCTGGAGGGAGTGTCAGTCCCATTATACATGGGGACTGATTAAACTCTGTTATTACAAGGCTGTTCCTTCTCCACCAGCCCCCACTTCACAGGGGTCAAAGACAGCACTGAGTGAAGTGTGATTTCAGAGTACACGTTCCATAAGCCTCTGTTTCATAGATGCTGTTGCAGTAAAGGTTTCTCTTGCCCTCAGATAGAATGAAATGTATTCATTTACAGAGCAGAGCAGCAATCTTCATTTGGCTCATCCAGAACCTGGAATACCTTCAAAAAAGTATACGGGGGGGTGGGTGCAGGTGGGGATGACAGCTGCAGAGCTGTAAAATCATGAGCAGCTCCAGGGAAGGAAATGCAATGGTCTCTGTGCCCCTGCTGTGGTTTACTATTGGTAGATGAATTTAAAAGAGAAGCTAGTGAGTCGTGATCCTTTATCTTGAATTTTGGAACTGGATTCATCTCCTCGGTGAGCTCGACTCAGGCGCGAAGCATCGCACACCGCATCCTGTGCGAGCCGGGGTGTCTGAGGCGCTGCGAGCGCTCACTGGCCGTGTTCCCTTCGCAGCTGCCCTGGGCGTGCAGCAGCCCTCGCTGCTGGGAGCCTCCCCGACCATCTACACGCAGCAGACGGCGCTGGCAGCCGCCGGCCTGACCACGCAGACCCCCACCAACTACCAGCTGACGCAGACCGCGGCGCTCCAGCAGCAGGCGGCAGCCGCGGCCGCGGCCCTGCAGCAGGTAAAGCAAACACAGCGGCCGGCGCTCCCCGAACTTCGTAGAGCTAAAGGATCCAGGAGGAAAGGAGAATGGCAAATGGTGAACATTGCAGTGTGAACCTGTCTTATCAGCGGTGGGGTTTGGGGTTTGTAGCTAGCGGTAGTGGAATTGGTCTGCCAAGGTGGGAATTTTGGCTGTGGAGGAGCTGATTTTTAGCGGTGGAAAGCCCTTTGGGAGATTGAGTTTTGCTGCATCTAAACTGAGAATCTCGAATATCTCCCATCATTATATATATCCTTTATAGGATTTAGCATGATTTTATAATGTGCCCTAAATACTGTCTAAGTGTCAGGCTTAACAAAAATTGCTGGCTTTAGCTAGAAAGAGAACATCGGGGCCTGCTCTAAAGGCTCAGAATATTTGTTATGAAAATAATATATGTTGATATTACTAGTTATTTTTTTATTAAAATTGTTAAATGTTAACTGTTTTTATCTAGAACTTGCTAAGCAGATAACTTGTATTTGGTATTATTGTGCTAATAATTCTCCTGTTCATGAGGTATTTTGCTTTTATCTGTTTCAGCAATATTCACAACCTCAGCAGACTCTCTATAGTGTACAGCAACAGGTTTGTCTGATTCTTACTGTGTACATCACAAATAACTTAAAAAATAATGTCGATTGTGTCTTGTAGAATTTGTCTCTGAAGTCATCCTCATATGGGAAGTTGTTAAAGAAACTTCAATAATATTTTGTGTAGTGAAAGAGAGCTTGAAGTTCATAAACTTGGAAAGACGTATGCAGAATGGAAACCTGCCCACCTTCATGCAAAAACAAATTTTAAAAATACATGTTATTCCATGTGTAAATGATTCCTGCTGAGCTTTGCTCCAAACAGGGCCGTGTATTTTAACTGCTGGAAAGATGCTGTCCAAAAACGTTCCCTTTTGGGTCTTTATTATGGTCTTCAAACTTAACAGGATTTTAAAAAAGAATAAAAGTACAAGAGAATTACATGACTAAGCTGCTTCAGCTGCCAAAATTTTTCTGGTATTGCTATTAACTTTCAGTTCAAAAAAATTTAGCATTTCTCCTTTCTGAATAAACCTGGGTTACGCAGTCTTAAAATTAACCCCACAAGCACAGTTTTACAGACGTGCAAACTGCTGAAATGACCAAGCCATAAAGGACTATTAACTGACTCAGATTAGGCAAAAACTCTTACTTGTAAAGAGGAGGTAGAATTGTACAATTTCCTTAAGCATATAAAATTAATTTATAACTTTATTTATTTTAAGTTGCAGCAACCTCAGCAGACCCTTTTAACTCAGGTTAGTTTGGTTTTATTGTTTGGTCTTCATCCCCAAACACAGATATTGCAAGAGTGCAAATTTGTGACATCTTGGTATTTTAACCTGTAAAATGAACTAATATGAATGGACATTTTATTGGTACAGGTTTATTTTATCCAGATGTTAAAATATGCATAGCCTTGGTTTCAAAAATTAATAGCAACCACTTTTCCTTAATCTTGAAGGGAATATGTGTGTTGATTATATTTTATTTTTTTTTGTTTGAACTTCAAGTGTTCAGTTGTTTTGCAGTAAATAACAAATGGGGAAAATCTTTCTCTTCTTTGTGAAGGAATTTAACTTCCTGTTTTAACAGTATGTGTATAAAGAGGTTTAAAAAGAATCTTGCTGAGCTTGAAGGGTTCAAAACTCGCAGCCACTTAACGCACCGCAAATTGCTCTAGTTCCTCTTTCACTTGAACTTTTAAACAGGCTTTAAAAAGGTGAAAATGTTTGACTTGATTTCATTATCTTACTGTGTTCTGCTTTTGTAAGAAGGCAAGTCTGTGAACTGTTCAGTTAGGGAAGGGTTCGTGTTGGCCTCAGCCTTTACTGACTTCTAGCACTACAGGTGGGATATAAATGCAGAATGACCTCTTAAGTGTGTGTTCCTGGCAAAGCTGGGAATTTATCTCCACTTTAAGCCCACTTTATGGATTACCTGTAGACAGTCATGCAGTCGTCGTGCATTTTGTCTGGACAAGGTGCATTTTTGGGGGAAGCTGACTCTTGTAAAAAAGAAGGATAAACAAAGCCAGTCTTCATTCAAAGTAAGAAAAAAGTCATCTTCAAAAAAACCCAGCAACCCGACAAAAAATATGAAAAACTTCCACCGTCTGAAAATGTCTCTTCTAGTTGCTATAGTCGTTTTGAACCGCTGTCTCCGTGGCTGAAGGACCTGTTCCCTGTCAGTCTGCCAGCTGCTTACAAGATTCAGAGTCGGCTTTGTTTTGCTTGCAGCCGGCAGTCGCGCTCCCGACCAGCCTCAGCCTGTCCACGCCGCAGCCGGCAGCGCAGATCACTGTCTCCTACCCGGCTCCCCGCTCCAGCCAGCAGCAAACCCAGCCACAGAAGCAGCGTGTCTTCACTGGGGTGGTGACTAAGCTACATGATACATTTGGCTTTGTGGATGAAGATGTCTTTTTTCAGCTTAGGTAAGCTGTGAAAGCTCGCCTGCAGATGTACTCTGTGATACTCTCACCAAATCAAAGGTTTAGATGATTGCACGCTAATTCTGTGACTCCGCTGATAGGGCCTGCAATGGTGTGTTGTTTACATTCAACAGTGAAAGTCAGAGAGGTTAACAGATGCTAGGTTTGGGGCACTTCATGTGAATTTTTGAATTTTTTTAATACAAAACCCAAAGCTGTGAGACCCAGAGGTTATTAGCTCCTTATAACAGGAAATTGCAGAATTTCTGGGTGATTAAAAGCATACAACTTCCTGTCTGCGTGTCTTAACTTGGTGCTATTCGGGGAACTTTTGCCTTTGGGCCAAAGACAGGGAAGTCCTGTGCATACACTGAACTGAAGTAGGTAGTACTAATGCTGAATTTGGGGGTAGATGCTCTTCCTGTAAGTTTTTTTTAATGAACTTTGCCTACTTTCTGCCATCTTTAAATGTAAACCTAGCTAAAAAAGACTCTCACATACGTTTTCTGTAATGTTTGCAGTGCTGTTAAAGGAAAGACGCCTCAGGTGGGTGACAGAGTTTTGGTAGAAGCTACTTACAACCCTAATATGCCATTCAAATGGAATGCCCAGAGGATCCAGACGCTTCCGAACCAGGTACGTGGGGTTACCCGGTGTCCCTGGCAGTGGCTGACGGGTCGAAGCTCGCTCCTGACTCGCTGTGTTTGCTGTCAGAACCAGAGCCAGGCGCAGCCGCTGCTGAAGACGCCGCCGGCCGTCCTGCAGCCCATCGCTCAGCAGACCGCCTTCGGGGTCCAGGCCCAGCCGCAGCCGCAGTCCCTGCTGCAGGCACAGATCTCAGCAGCTTCCATCACCCCTCTGCTTCAGACACAGCCTCAGCCGCTGCTGCAGCAGCCACAGCAGAAAGGTGCTCCTTCAGCGCACACCTTTTTGGGGGGTCGCTCTGGTGCTTAGTGGATGATGGTTATTTTCTTGTTAATCAGAAGTTTTGAAGTAATAGCTGAAATAATACAGAGGGAGCTCTCTTGAGTTTTCAGTTAGTAAAAATCCCCATGGACTCCTGTTCATGTGAAAATTTTGTAATCTGAAAGCAAATTCAATGTAGTTTTTGTTCTTTCACAGACAAGTTGGGGAGTTGAAAGTATTAATAGCAGTGCAGTCCTTCAGCATCTTCTGCAGGGTTGCGCAAAATCAGATTTCGCAGTTGCATTGTTAAATCTGTTATTTCTTTGTTCATTTCAGTTAGCCAGGCCGGCATCTGAATACAAGAAAGGTTGTGGAGTCTCTTGAACTTTGAATGGCTGAGGAATCAGTAATAGAATTGACAATATTAGGACTGGTCTTACCAGAATAAAAGCAAGGGTAGAAGAACCTAAGCAGAATTGTTCTGCGTAAATGCTTACTACAATCTAATTAGTCCTGGTTGTTCATTGGTGTTCAGTAACATTTGCTCCACTTAAATCAGTTGGTTAAATACCTTGAGACAAAGAAAGTATGTGCTGAGGGATTGATGTAGCAGTATAATACATTGATTTAGGAATGATTTTTCAGGATGCCAGTTATTTTTACGTATGAATAGCCTTAAAATTAAGATTTCAGTTTTCCTTCAGTTCAATTAGTAGGTAGTATATTTGTGTTAATTTAAGTTTTCCGAAAGGCTTACCTATTTATTAGGATGGGTTCTATATGCGTAGGTTATATTATCTTCCATCTGAAGAAGATGCTTTTAAACCAATTTCACTTAACTAGACTGTCAGTTTGCCTCAGTGAAGAAAAGCTTAGGTCTCCTGAGTTCCTTTGGGTGGGTGTTAATAATGGATAAATTTGACTGCAGAGTTAGGTTAGAAAATACACACGAGTGAAACAGCTGTAAGCAGCAGTGTTTGCCAAGTGTAGATAGCTGCCCCCTATTCTGTACTGATCCTGTACATTTTGTTTCAGGTGGTTTGTTGCAGCCCCCGGTCCGTCTGGTTTCACAGCCTCAACCAGCTCGAAGACTAGACCCACCATCCAGATTTTCTGGGAGGAATGACCGAGGTGGAGACCCTATGCCAAACCGAAAAGATGACAGGAGGTATGTAGACCAGACTGTGATCCAAGCATTCCATAAGGACCTGTCCTTGCCCAGAGCTGAGCTGCGTGCTCCAGAGTGAGTTAGCGAGACCCACAAGTGGTGTTACCCTTAGGAAATAGGGAACAGTTCTTATCTATCTGAAAGTAAGAGGTTGTGTAATCAGTTTCTGTTGTAAAGAGGCTGTACTGAAACTTCTCCCCTTTTTGAGTTGTCTCTGACAGGTCTGGCTTCTAGTGTGCTAGAAATCATTTTGTGTTACCAGCCTGCAAAAATATTTGTATTTTGTGTGTGTTCTTTAAGTCGTGAAAGAGAACGAGAGAGACGTAGGTCCCGGGAAAGATCTCCCCAGAGGAAACGCTCCCGAGAGAGATCGCCCAGACGGGAGAGGGAGAGGTCACCTCGGAGACCCCGGCGCGTTGTTCCTCGTTACACGGTTCAGTTCTCCAAGTTTTCATTGGACTGGTATGTTTATAGTGCCAGATGTTTACCTGCAGTTCACTTAACCATGGGCACAGCTTACCATGAGCTGTGTCAGCCCATGTGTATGTAAGTGGGTGTTGAATGATGATCCTGACTTTAAAGAAAGATCAAATATGGAATGGCTGAGAACCTTGTGTGATAGGTTTGAGGTTCTGTGTTACTTTAGAATGCCATTGCAAAATAGCTTTATAATCTTGTTTAATAAATACTCCCTAACATGCAGACACCTGAATTGGAAGAGTGTTTAATAGTTACTTGTTTCAAGCTTCGTCCATGGCATTCAAATACAGTGTTCTTGAGATTTTATATATAAAGTATCAAATACACAATGGTTGCATTGCCAATTAATACATCTCTTAATGATGTACTTTGTTAATAGTTCTTTTTTGCTGTATCTTTCAAATCATGCTGTGTCTTTCAGCCGTAGCTGTGATATGATGGAGCTGAGGAGGCGTTACCAGAACTTGTATATCCCGAGCGATTTCTTTGATGCTCAGTTTACATGGGTGGATGCTTTTCCTATGTCTAGACCATTTCAGCTGGGAAACTACTGTAATTTCTATGTAATGCATAGAGAAGTAGATCCTATAGATAAGAACGCTGCTGTCCTTGATCCACCCGATGCTGATCATCTCTACAGTGCTAAGGTTTGTATGCTTTTCCACTGATACAAGTATTCAGTAGAATTTTTTTTTGTCAATAGGGTGCAAAAGTGGGTATAACTGAATTGAAAATATTCTACAGCCATTTGAGCAAAATACAGCGTTTTAAACTTCTCAGTAAAAAGCTAGTGTGTAGAGCTTAAAGAATCACGACTGAAATTCAGTTTGTTTTTGTTATTAGAGCTGTGCTGAATCTTGTGTTTACTGAGGGCTCTTCTGTTCTCTGCACCCAGTTGCAGTGATGTGATTATAGGAAAGAAAGCCAGCTCCTGTGAGGTCTCTGAATGATGTCTTAGGCAATTCATTTTGAATAGTTAATGGAGTCCTTTTTATTCCTTTGAGGGTACTTTCTGTGCAGTTTGTGTTGTTTTGTTTAGTGGTATTTTCTTACCTTATTTCTTGTTCATCTCAGTATTTATTGTTTCTTTAAAGTAGATTGAGATCTATTTTTAACATGTAATACTTCTAAGGCAGATTGCCCTAAAAATCTCAGACGTATTTTAATGACAGGTTTCAAATGGAGCAGGTTTTAGGAAAATGTTTTGATAAAGGGGTCTTTTATACATGATTACAGCCCTTAGTGCAGCATATTATGACATTCAGATAAAGGTAGACTTAACTTACTCACCTTCTGTGTACAAAAACCATAAAGCCTTGGCTCAAGTATCAGGCATTCTGGTTTTTCAGTTTATTTGTTCAGAGCAAAAGCTGCCTTTCAGAAGGTCGAGCTTCAAAACATAGTCAGTAACTGAGACGGAGCATCCTGTTTCATCAGACGCCTGTTTAGGGTGTAGAGCAACCTCGTTAAGTTTTGGTATGTGTATTTGCAAGTTGTCATCATTGTTTAGCAGTTGTAGTGAGACCTTCACAAGACTGCTCTGGCTTGCACCACAGGTGATGTTGATGGCTAGTCCTAGCATGGAAGATCTCTACCACAAGTCATGTGCTCTGGCTGAAGATCCCCAAGAACTTCGTGATGGATTTCAGCACCCTGCTAGACTTGTAAAGGTAAATATGCTTCAATGCCAGACACTTTTGGCAATAAAGGTTGGTTATATTTTGACAATAAGAGAGGAGCTTGTAGACAGCTGAATGATGACTTCATTTTTCCTCTGAAGAGACCTAGTTTATATGTCAATTCTTTTTCCACTTTATAGGAGCTGCACATTTACTGCTTTGTTCAACTTAGTTAAACTCAAACAATTAACTTTGTTAGCTGTTTTTTACAAGCACACACTTGTTTTGTAAGGGCTCAGCTGTGAAGAGAATACACATGAAGCAACAGTTAAGCAGCCGTTGTGTTAAGTGAAACTTAAACTGAACAAGCTGTGAGTGCTGTGGTGTTTCAGGACAACAGACTTGTTTTCCAGTTAGATTCTAACTTACAGCAAGCGGGAATACTTTCATTTATAGGTATGATGCTCTTGTGGTCTCACTTTTCGTAGCTTTTCTTCATCACTTTTAAGCAGGTGCATCTATAAGTGTGTATCAGAGTTAAGACACCATTTAAATTACTATCTGTCTTTTGAGTTAGAAAGCTTTTAATTGCAAAGGAACAAGCCTATACCAATAAACAAACTTGATGGAAAATCTTGAAAGCAAGAATGAGTGATGATGTATTAAACCTATTCCATTGCTGAAATAATCTGTGGAAAAAAAATAACTGAACTCTTTCTTGACTGATTTTCATTTTCAGATTTCAAAATAATGTGACGGTTTACTCACGGATTTCAGTGTGTGTGCTATGAAATATTCTTTGCACTTTGGGAAAATGACTTTTTACCCCTAGCAGGGGAACATTCAGAAGACTCTTTTTGTCTAGTTTTTAGTGGGTATGAAAGGCAAAGATGAAGCTATGGCTATTGGAGGACACTGGTCCCCATCACTGGATGGACCTGATCCAGAAAAGGACCCTTCGGTGCTGATAAAGACGGCAATTCGTTGTTGCAAGGCTCTTACAGGGATTGACTTAAGTGTGTGCACGCAATGGTAAGTACTGTACTGCAAAGCCAAGTACACTGTAGAAATAAATACTTGTCTGTTACCAGGACTTAAAAAAAAAAAAAAAAAAAGAAAGAAAGCTGGAAAACCCTTTTTTCTTTGTCAGCTGCTCTTGGTAGTTCAGGTAAACTACTCAAAGGATGTTCTGTTTGGTAATAAGCTTGATTGGTGCCAACTGTGCTGAATACTGCATTAAGAACTAATTAAAGATTCTGGGTTTATTTTGATGTGTTATACTGTAATTTTTTTAATGAACGTGCGTTGAAAATATTTTTCATTTTGTGCATAGCTGGAGAGGATCGTCAAGAGAACTTCATTTCATTGTTCTTTTGTTATAAATAAATAGCCGTTTGTTATACAGCCATATTTTCTCTTTATGAGTTTCTGTCCTGTGTTAACACTCACTTTAGTTGTACTAATACCAGGAAAGCCTACTGTATGCTAAATTTGAAGTTCTTCAACAACTTCTATTTGCACATAAAACCTATGTGGGCTAAACAACAAGTTGGATAAAAAGCATTTTGTGGGTTTTCCTCCTTTTCAGTTGCGATACCTTTTTACAAGCGTGCCAAAAGAGAAAATATGGCTTCCATAATTTTTTTCTTTAGATAAACCTCAAGGTCTTGCAGCAAAATTTCTTTACTTGATGTGCTACAAGTGATCTAGGCTCTTAAAAATGTATTGTAGAATTTTTTTTCCAACATGCTTCTTCCCTTGCAACAGGTACCGTTTTGCAGAGATTCGCTACCATCGCCCTGAGGAGACCCACAAGGGGCGTACAGTTCCAGCTCATGTGGAGACAGTGGTTTTATTTTTCCCGGATGTTTGGCATTGCCTTCCCACCCGCTCAGAGTGGGAAACCCTCTCCCGAGGATACAAGCAGCAGCTGGTCGAGAAGCTTCAGGGTGAACGCAAGGAGGCTGATGGAGAACAGGCACTGAACGCTAATCCCTTTTTCTATTTCTGCTTCTCACAGGCACAGGAACACAGGCACAAAATGCACACCACATACTACACAACATACATACATAGGAGGAACATAACTGGTAACAATGACTGGTAAACCAGCTTTCAGCAGTGTAGTGAATGTTGCTTTTTATTTTTATTTCAGCTAGTTCACTAACTTTAAATGTGTATGCTGATATCACAAACGGAATTAAATTGTGCTTACGATGCGCAGAAAATTTTTTATCGTAGACGTAGTTGCTGGAATCTGGGACCAGTTGTTGAGTGAGATTCAGTTTATGAATAGCTGTCTTCAAACATTTTGCCATTTTCTGAAATTCCTAAATTCTCTCTTGTGGCCAGTTCTAATTGTGATATTTGAAATTGAACAAAACACTAGTCTGAAACATCTGAATTTCAGGCCATGTGGCTGATCAGCATCTTGGAATAAGGGAAGGTCTGACTGAACAAAGAGTAATTTGGGGGATTTAAAATGTGGGGGAAGATCACCCACCGTGTGGTTACTGGAGACCAGCAGTGTCTGTGTAACCCCAATATCCTTTGTGGTGTTGCTTATCACCCTTTTGTGTTCCACAGATCTGGCTTGTATTGGCTGAGTGGCACTGTGATCATTTATGAAGTGGTAGAATGTGTGTGTGAACTTGTCTAAATAATAACTTTAGGAGAAGACTATCTGAAACAGTTGTGACCTTGCACAGATCAGCAACAGAATTTAAAAAATAACTGAGATTCTTTCAAGCTTTCTGAATGATAATTTCTAAATTTTATTTGTCAGGATGAAGAGGAAAAGGATGATGGGGAAGCTAAAGAGATCTCTACGCCTACACACTGGTCTAAACTGGATCCAAAAACAATGAAGGTAACCAACACTTGTTAAAATTTGATTCCATGGTACATTTTCACTTTTAAGACATGACCTGAAATGCAGCTGTATGTTCCCTTAACTGAGCAAAAAAACTTAAGTAGTGTTTTGCTGAATTTATGGGTACTGGATGTGATATCACACTATGCAGGAATGACTCCTGGTTGTAGGAAGTGAATACAGCTAATTGAATCTATTCTGAACTTACGAACTTCGTACAATTAAAGGATATCACGTATGATACATTAACTGGAAAACGAGAGTTCTGCTGTAATCTGCCGGATTACTGCTTACATTAAAAAACGTGGGGTCTAAAATACTTAAATGATACATTTTTGTACAATTACTGCCTTTTTAAGCTATGTCAGGAGACATAATAAAAAGTTTCCTCAAAAGGAGTAACAAGAGTAATAAATTATTTTACTCTAACAAAATCCTTTTCCTGCCTCTGTGAAGAGTTCCTCAGAAAGAAGTGTTTTGTGGAAAACATCGCTTTAAATGTAATAGGTTTTTTTATCAGTAACTGTTAGTGTTTTCAGCACACATTTAAAAAAATACAGTTGACTTTTCAGTGCTGCTAATTTTTACCTCACTTTCTCTACTAATCAAATGTTTTGTGATGTCACTGCTTGATACCACTTACAGAGCTTTTATTTACCAGGTAAATGACCTTCGCAAAGAATTAGAAAGTCGGACCCTTAGCTCTAAGGGACTGAAATCTCAGCTGATAGCTCGACTGACAAAGCAGCTGAAAGTAGAGGAACAAAAAGAAGAGCAAAAGGAGCTAGAGAAGTCTGAGAAAGAAGAGGAAGAGGAGGAGGATAGGAAATCTGAAGATGATAAAGAGGTTAGGATTTGGGCATACTTGGTTTAAGTCCTGAGTATACATAAAACATACGAAACATTTGTATAAATATGTATAAGCATGAGAAGTAGAGGCATGTGCCTACTTGTGCTGGGATTTTGTTGTTCTCAGGTGACTGTACTGGGAACTCTTGCTGTAACTTGAGCTGCTGAATTGGAAAGAAATCTTGGCCAATTTGAATTTCTTTGTATCAGCCAAATCAGCTCAAATGTGCAGCTGAACTAAGGGTGTCTGAATTAATGTTTGACCTTCAATGTAAGGAAAAACAAACCTGAGCCTCCTGAGAAAAACCATGCTCAAGATGAGTGAACACACTTAACAAGACCTTAACTCCTTAAAACTACACGAAAGCAGTTGCTTAGTTCTCTTGGCCTCTGTGTTTCACAGTCCAGCTTCTTCACATGGCAGATGGTTTGCTTGGGTTTGTTTTACCTTATTATGAAGCTTTAATTTTTGCTTTTGGATACTTGCTGTGTGTTGGAGTTTCTCAGTTTTGCAGTTTGTAGTTGCAGTGCTTAGTCTGGTTTGCTGTTTCACAAAGACAAACAAGGTCTGTGCAGTAAGGCCAAAGCTCAACCACAGAAAAAGGGCAGAAATGTCTGGAGAACTGCTTGTGCTTTAGTTGCTTTTAAACCTGCCTTTTTGTGTGTTACCTGCTAACCTGTATGGGGTGATTGGAAGTGTTCTATATCTCTGTAAAGCTTGCTGGGGGAGGAAAGGCCATGTGCTTGCTAATTCCGTCAGCTGCTGCTGCCGCCCTCCCCCACAGCTTGGATGGGGTTCAACTAGCTTGGGTTGCTTGCCACAGCTTTCCTTAGGAGTGGAGGGGAGCTTTGATTGTGCTGGCTTTTTATAAAGCACAAGCTCTGCCATGACTTCTTTTGCAGTCAGGAGACTTCAGTATTTGTCTCTTGGTGATCAGTAAGATGGTGGCATTTTACCTTTTATAACCCTTTGTTTCATTTGCATCAGGTATATCTGTAGATACTGCATTTCCCATAATCAAGAATTAAGGAAGTTGTCAGCTGGTAATTGTTAAAGCTGGGTTGGGTGTCTTTGGAGAGATGATGTATGAAGCCTTTCTCTTCCTTCGTAAGGAATAAACAGCTCGCTGTACTGTACGGCTGGGTGTTGCTTTCAGCAGCTTAGGCTTTCCTTCGCTTTCCTCAGAGCAGTGAGTCCTGAAACCTAATGTAGAGGCTGAAACTTCAGCTGTGTAATGTGCTCCATGTTGGGTTTTTGCCCCTTTTTAGGAGGAGGAAAGAAAACGCCAAGAGGAACTGGAACGCCAGCGGCGGGAGAGGCGCTATATCCTGCCGGATGAGCCGGCCATCATCGTGCACCCAAACTGGGCAGCAAAGAGTGGCAAGTTCGACTGCAGCATTATGTCTCTGAGTGTTCTTCTGGACTATAGATTAGAGGATAACAAAGAACATTCCTTTGAGGTAACTCGGCTGTGCTACTTACAGTTAGCCATTCTTGTTTCTTTTTCATTTTTGTGTGAAAGTTTTTAAATTGCCAAGTCTTTGGTACGTGGCACAATAGCAGTATAGTCACTGCACGGTATCCAGAGGAATACACAGGTTTTCAGATATGGAATGGAGTTTGTAAAGTTGTTTAAGGTGTCCATATTCAAAGCAGCTAGATAGTAAGAAATATGACACTCCATAAAATTCTGATATGATGAAAGTTGCGAAGATGGCACCTCATAGCTATTTTATCCTAAGTATATACATTTTTAATACATGTTTTAAAACTTTTAGTCACTTCTCTTTTCTTTCTTCTTTATGTGCAGGTATCATTGTTTGCAGAACTCTTCAATGAAATGCTTCAGAGAGATTTTGGTGTCAGAATTTACAAAGCACTGATTTCTCTCCCAGAGAGAGAGGACAAAAAGGACAAAAAAAGCAAAAAAGATGAGAGAAAAGAGAAAAAAGAAGAAAAAGATGATGAAACGGATGATCCAAAACCTAAGAGAAGAAAATCTGGAGATGATAAAGATAAAAAAGAAGAGAGAGATGAAAAGAAGGTCTGCACTTAGCTCATATGCAGTTCTAGCCTGTCTGGATCAATATTAAAGTGTTTCTATTTCGACTTTATATTATTGCTTTCAAAAACTCAGCTCTTGTAATGTTAGTTAATTGATTTGACTTTTTGGTCTATTTAAATATGCTTCAGTTATATTCAGTAACTTAAAAATTTTACAGGTGTATTGGGAGTATTTTAACATTCAGCTGTATCACATAGATTTGCATCTGTGTTCTTAGGTGACTAAGCATAAATGTAGGCAAATTTTGCCTGACTGGTAGTAAGGTTTTTACTTTGCTGGTTTTTTATTCTGACTAGATAAATATTTAGGAACTTTTGTTACAGAGGGAAGATAAAAGGAAAGATGATTCTAAAGATGAAGAAGAAACTGAAGATGACAATAATCAAGAAGAATATGACCCAATGGAGGCAGAAGATGCTGAAGATGAAGATGAAGGTATCTTGAACTATGAATTTTGTGACCTCTCTCAAACTTTTTTTTAACATCACTGATTATGTTCTTTCAAGCTGGAGAACGCACTGGAACTAGACAATTTAAAATTGCATTATTAGACTAATTTTATTTTAGTAATTCTGACCAGTTCTGCGTGAAATGTAAGTACCTTTCTGTTAGGCATTGTATGAACCTAGTTAATATAAACTAGCTGTGGTGCTCTAAGTAAGGCATGCGTATAGAAGTGGTTTTATTTTTTTCAGAATGCAGACCACTCGCAACTCCCATTGAAGTCAGTAGGAGATGTGAGTATTCAGCACCTCTGAAAAACCAAGCCACTTTTACGTGCCTAACTTCCTACTCCTCAGTTCTGGAATGTCATCCTGGTTTTGCTAGGACAGAACGTAGTACGGGTGCTCTTTGGCCGATGTTGCAAGAAGCTGGTTTTTGTTCGGGTGGAGTTGTGTTAGCCTGAAGAAGTAGGAAAAGGGTCTGGAGGACTTTGCAGGCAGCGGCAGCAGCTCTTCCCCTGCTCAGAGAGTCAGAAAGGTGTAAAACATGGTGTGTGCTTTTTGGTTTGCACATTGGGGTAGCTGCCTTTCTGTGGAGAGGTTTTGCTAGAGATGTGGGTTTGAACTGTGCAGATATTGCAGTCCCAGCATTTTCAGTTGTATTTTTGGCAGAGTACTGCACCAGCCTTAAAGAACTGATGCTAATCTGTGGTTTCCAGAATAACTCCTATTTGCTTATAAGTTCTCTGTGAGAGTGGCCTGGGCTTGTCTATTCTGTAGAAGTGCTGCTGCTTCCCATAACCTGTCCTTGTGCCATTCCAGTCAAGAGTTGCTGAGAAAACCAACAAGCCATGGAGGTGCAGGAGAAAGCAATTGGTTCTCAGAAAAGGGTTGGTAAAATTAGCCAAGTGTTGTAATACATAGTTTTTTCCCAAGTTTTCATCACAAGGAAGGTGGGCTTAAAGCAGAACTTGGCACATGATTCTCTGACCCAAGACTTGCACGTGAGGTACAGAGCTGCATGCCATAATCCATCCCAGCAGTTGTCATATCCCTTTCTTTCAGTCTAGTTCTAATGTACTGTCTAACTTTAGACAAAAAACCTGCCATTTGTAGTTCATGTCTAATAAGTGATGTGATCTGTAACTTCTTGGAGAATCTAAGTCATAGGAAGAGTAATTGCTCACTCAACGTGAGTATAAATACGTCGTTTTAATTACATAATTTATGTGGGTTTTATTATATTAAATATTTGAGAGTAAATAATACTGAATTTGAATAGGAATAACCATAGCTGAGTGCAGACTCTGCCAAGCCTCATTAGGGAGAATTGTGGTAATTTCCTGCACACCACTTAAATAGCTGGAGATGTTGTCAGAACTCATTTTGGCCTAGTTAGCATTTGTTTTAGCTCTTCTGTCCCGTGTGTGAAACAAGCACAGGGAAAAAATTATAAATGGCTTATGTTAAAATAAGACTGGAGAAAAATCAGAATTTAACAGGGCTCACTTCAATGCATTTTTTATTATTTTTCAGGGAAGTATATTGCGGATGTTTGGGGGTTTGTGTGGACTCTTCTAGTGGCCACATGTATTCTGGTAATGGTTATATAATTGTTTGCTGTGGGTATGTTGAATTTTCTTTCTGTTTTGCAGACCGGGATGAAGAGGAAATGAACAAACGGGAGGACAGAAGAGAGGGAAATAAGCATTGTAAAGAGAGGGCGTCTAAAGATAAAGTAATTAACACCTTTCTTAACAACTGCATAGACCTTGTTAGAGGTGTCCGAATTACAGCTTAGCTTTATTTTTAGTATAAGACCTGTTTTTCACTCTGAAAACAGCTGTTAAGTAAATGATTGAGGGCAGAAGGGATGTTTCCTATCTTACAATTAGGTTAATTCTATGACCATTTCTTCATACTAGCATGAACAAAAGGAAATTGTGTGTACCAGCTATTACTATGCATTGTGCTGTATTTCTTTTAAATATTGAAAGATTACTTGTCTTACATAGCTTAAATTCGTCTTAAATAATGTGATCTAAGTAGGTAAATGCTAGTAATATTAATTACTTGACTGAAAGTAACAATAAAATGAACAGAGAAAAAACTTTCGTTAAGTGAGAAGTTGGTGTGTTGTTGGAATGATATTTTAACTCCCTAATGATCCCATAATCAATTTTCTGTAGGAGAAAGACAAGACCCAGATGGTAACTGTTAACAGGGATCTCCTGATGGCTTTTGTTTATTTTGATCAAAGTCACTGTGGATACCTTCTGGAGAAGGACATGGAGGAGATCCTGTACACTCTTGGACTACACCTGTCACGTGCTCAGGTTTTGTATAGTACTAACATACTTTCAAAATACTACAGGAATGTTTCAAGTGGGAGAAATGTAATTTAGCTCCTAAAGGCTTTGCTTACACACCTGATCTCTTATTTTTATGCAGCCACTCATATTTACAATGAAATACTAGTTTACTCTTTTGTAAGTTGTCTTGGAGTGCAAAGGTGAAGTTTGCAGCTTATAATGTGCCCATACTGTATATGTAGCTTTTGTCTCCCAAATTGCATTTATTCTTTTCCTAGTTTGTTTGCATTTTAAGCCCCAGTATGTTAAAGTTCAAAAAACTATGCAATTTCTTTCAAGTTTTCCAAGTTAAACCATTCTTGTTTAGGTAACTGGATGTCTGGGTATTAAATAACATCATTATTTCTTCCCATGGCTGTGTTGTAGGTCAAGAAGCTGCTTAATAAAGTAGTGCTTCGAGAATCTTGCTTTTACAGAAGACTAACAGATACTTCTAAAGATGAAGAAAACCAAGAAGAGTCTGAAGAGCTACAGGAAGATATGTTAGGTGGTGTATTTTTCTTTTTTTTGCCACAAACTTCCAGAGAGTTATTTCTATGTGAATGATAATGAGAGTTCTGAGGTACTTGATTTCTTGCAGAAACTAACTGAGCCAGTTTGGAAAAGTAAATCTTTGGCAGTTCAAAAGTAACAGGGTTTTTTGTGCTTCCAACACGTAATGTTGCAACTCTAGGATAAATCTTAGTATCTTGGAACAAGAAAGAGGACAGAGGTTAATGTTCAATACTGATGAACGTCATTTCTCATTACTAGTTTTGAAGTCAGGAGGCTCAGAGCTGTAGGTGGTAGAATAGAGCCTGAGTTTTGAAGACAAATTACTGCAGGCAAGAGGCATAGAATGATGTCCTGAAAGAGAATGCTTCTTTTTGGCAGGGGGGAGAATCGGGGTCAGGGGAAGGAGGGTAATGCGAGGGATAGACCAGCAAACTTGAATCTGTATTTGTTCTTCTAAGAAGTTTCTGAGGTTGGTCACTAGAGAATGCCTTTCTGATTATTTCCTGGTGCTGCTGAATCCCACGCAGGAAACCGCCTGCTGCTGCCGTCGCCCGCTGTGAAGCAGGAGTCCAAAGCCGTGGAGGAGAACGTCGGGCTCATTGTGTACAACGGAGCCATGGTGGATGTGGGCAGCCTGCTACAGAAGCTGGAGAAGAGTGAAAGGGTGCGGGCAGAGATAGAACAAAAGCTGCAGCTGCTAGAGGAGAAAACAGGTGGGATGTTGCTTTGAAGGCCAGTGCTTACAGGGGTGTGAGACACTGAGACTTTCTAAGTAGATAAATCAGTTTGGGTAGTATTTGTGATCTAAATTTTATTCAAGTTGAACGCAAGACTTCAAATGTCAGAATTATGTATTATCAAATGGTATTTCAATGCAGCTTTTAATGTTCTTAAAAAATTAGTATTATGGTGTTGCATCTAAATAGAATATTAAGATGCAAAGTACACAGCTTTGGAAGTGACTTGACGTTTTCATTTCTTCCCTTCCTAAGACGAGGATGAAAAAACTATACTACAGCTGGAGAATTCTAACAAAAGTCTGTCTGCGGAGCTAAAAGACGTAAAAAAGGACCTTGGCCAACTGCAAGAAAATTTGAAGACCTCAGATGATAAAAAATTGCAATTTGAGGGTCAGCTGAATAAGACAATCAAAAATTTAGCTACTGTTATGGATGAAATACAGAGTGTTCTTAAACAGGTTAGAATTGTTTAATTCTATTTTTTTATTGTTGTAGGCAAACTTCTGTAGACTAACTATTGGAACAAACACTTCAATATAAAAACAATTTTGACATCAATTCAGGGCAGCAGTATCCTAACATATATGCAGAAGAAGCTTAATGTTCGATTCATTATTAAAAGGTAGCAAATTAAATGTGGTTTTTTTCTTAACCTGCAGTGTATGTTCCTGACTTAAATGTTTTTAAAAACATATAAATATTGATGTAGATCTCAAACTGTCTGAATGTTTTCCTGTTCTGATCTTGTCCATCCCCAGCAGTCCAAATCTGCTCCTCTGTTTGACTGGTGAAGAGTACTTTTTCAAGGCAGAATTCAACTGTTTCAGTATGTGGGAGCATGTCAGTAAAATGAGTTTTAAGCAAACCACAGGAGCTCCATCGCATTTCTACCCCTCAGTTTTTCAGAAAGATACTGAAACTCGTTATAACTAAACTGAGCAGGATACCAGTTCACATAGTATTTGAAGTTGACAAGGAACAGTATCTGTGTGTCGTGCTGCTTTACAGTTCACGTGAGAACTACAACTTCTACAATTCCTCTCATCCTCTCCCTTTTTCCTTTTAAAGGACGTTGTGAAGAACGAAGATAAAGATCAGAAATCCAAAGAAAATGGAGCAAACGTATGATAAACTGCTGCTGTTTAGAAGAATGGTGTTACATAATGTAATATAAATCATGATACCAGAATGTATGGGAAGTGATGCATGTTTGATTTTAGTAGTATAAATATCTTAGTTCCAAAAGATGTATAAAGTTTTATGAATGTGAGTGTCTGCTCCTGAAGATTGCTTGTAATTCTTAGCATTCAATTTGAGACACTCCTCGAGTGAAAATAATTTTGCATTGCAAAAAGTTTTAGGATGAACTTTGTTATAGTTTTAACCCTAATAAAGTTCATCAACGTAATGAACAGTAGCAAGTATTTAATTACCAAATGTTTTTCATTGAAGTCTAGTGAAATCAAAATTTTCATTATTTATAGACTTGCCATTTTTAGGTTTTTGTCTTTATTTCGGTCTAATTAGTCTTTTTAAATTCAAATATAAATCACAAAATAGCATGCTGCTTAATTTTACAAGTAAAGTTTTTTTTTAAAAAAAGCTTCCTGGATTTTTTTTTTTGTTTTCACTTGTCACAACTTTTTTTCCCTTCAAAATATAACTTTCTTCCTCAAAGCTGCTTGTATTAAAGCTTCATAATATACAGTAGTTCAGATGAGTTAAGAAAGCAATAGAAACCTACCAAAATACTGGTAGGGTTGTGAGATTTATATGAAAATACATGGGCCTGTTTTAAATGTGTGTCATTTGTGTTCATTAAACTGTTCTTATCTTTGAATTAATATAGATGCTCCTTTTTAATAACAAATGCAGTGTATTAAGATGTATGGTTGGATACCAGGCCAGTAGCTGTCAGAATAATGCCTTACATGGAGAAAAATCTGCCAGTGTAAACTGCCTTGGGTTAAGTTTGGACTGACAAAGTGTGGAATTACTGCTAAGACTTTAGTCCGACAAAAAAATGGATCCACAAGTATCTATACTGCATATTGTAATTACAAAGGAGCAGGACACAGCTTGGTTTGTTGAGAATGGGTAAGATGGCCTTTCTTTGAGTGCACAAATCACTAGAGATCGCAACTCACAAAGTTAATGCGACATCCTTGTCAAAGGCAACTTACTCAAAGAATGTGAAATACCAACAGTTGTGTTTTGGTGCAACTTTCAGGAAAATTAAGGGGTTTGAAAGTTGGGACAGAAGTGTTTTCTTACAGAAATGGTTAATTTTAGCAGATGTTTTCTTTTTTAGCCTAGATGTCCTAGGTAACTAAATACCTGTTAGGAAAGTCCAAGTGCCATAATATGTATGGATAACCTACATGGAAACTCATGTAGCTTTAATGAGATACACATTAAAATGCCTGAATTTATGTTCGAAAGAGTCTAAGCTGGTGCTTTTATCACTTACCTTTCTTGGCTCTTTTGGAGCTAGACAAGTGAAATACCTTTTGTTAAAGTAACATGCATAAGCTTCCCCCTCATTGATCTCAGTTGAGTCATTGTATAATACCTGAACTGTTCACAGTCAAGTAGGAAATACTATAAAAACACTAATTGTATATAAGTACACAGAAAATACGTGTTCTAAAAATTGGGAGATAACATCTCAGAATGATTGAATGAGGATGGTGATAAATTTATCTTATGAAAAGCATTATCTGTGGTGTACAGATGGTGTTAAATTCTTTTGTAATCAAATTATATTTTTCACCTTTATCTTTGTACAGATTGTTGACAGCATGTTTAATTTTTGACGTTGAGCACCATTTATTTAAATGGACTTGAAAGAATTGCATCTGACATACTTTGTTCCTGAATTTCAGCAGTACTTGTGAACATACAAGAAAATGAGTCTAGAATTCAAGATAACGACATTTTAGGCACACTGAAACGTGTGAAATATTTTGCTTGGGTATTTTTACCTTAAACTGCTGAGCTGAAAGCAGTTGTTAAAACAAGCAGGCCTCATCTCGTTCTTCAGTGAGGGGCCCTTTGAGACAGTTGCTAGTGATCCAGATTTTTACAATATTTAAGAAAAAAGGTATTTGTTAGAATGACTGTAATCTTTCTCTATATTGCTTTGATGTAATAGTGTTTCAGATACTATGTACAGTCTGCGTTTATGTTGGAAAGGAAATTAAATGGGTAAAGAATAAAGGAAAAAAAAATCCAAGGAAAAGTTTTACAACCTCCACAGAGCTTGACCAGTCTCCTGAAGCACAAATAATCTTGAGGAAGAACAGGAACCTCTTAGAGGCTGTGTGACGTGTTGGACCAAACAGCACAAGGTTCTGTATATGACCCACATTGATGCTGTGTATTAGCTAAAGCTTCTGCGTAATATTCCCAGAAGTGTAACTAATTCTTAGGAAAATTGAATAGAGTATCAGTAATGGGGGTTTGGAGAAGCAATCTTTTGTCTGTTTTGCTTTATTAACAAAGTTTGTATTTCATGTCCACATTTCCCACCTCGTGGTCTTTGCACTTCTGAGTTGTTCGTTATGTCCCAGTTACTGGCAAAAGGCTGCTAAAAGTGAGCCTGAGCTCGGTCCTACTCGGCCTTGGCATCCCATGGACTTCTTAAATCATCACAGGTGCTCTGTAGAAAGCAGTAAATCTTGGACTGTGTTGTTCTGTAAAGAAAGCCCTGCTACAGCAGGCCCATAAATGGAATCTGATCTCTGGTGATAGATTTATTTCCCTCCCCTTTGCTGTTTCGTCTAATGAGGGCAAATTAATGAGTTTAACCCTTACAAAATTATATTCAGCCCTGTGGATGTCCGTGAATGAGGCTGGGAAGAAAGATGCAAGTGCTACACGTGCATGCAAACTCACCTAGAATAACACAGGCTCTCTTGAGGCCCCTTTGCTTTTGCTGGGGCAGTGAAAAGGCACAAGTCTGTAGTTTCACTGCTACATAGAAACAGTGGCAGGTACACCAATGGTGAGTTTTTGCCAGCTTTCTGAAGCGTTGAGGATTGCATGCAGGAACTGGGGCTGCTGCCAGCACTGCTGCATGTTGTGCCATGATGGAGACACCCAGGGTTTTCTTGACTCACCCACTGCCTGATGCCCGTGCCCGTAGCGCCCAGGCACCGCTGCAGAAGGACTCCTGGAGTGCAGAATGACCTCCCAGTTGTTGGTTTGTCCAGTGGCCTCTGCCTCAGTCTGGAATGCCCTGAGTGTACAATGTAGAAATTGGAATTCTCTCTCTGGTGTCTGGGGGTTTCCACAGATCCAGCTTTTACAGTGGAGTTCTTTCAGTATCTAACATTATATAGCCTAGTCCTTTAACATAACTTCTATTTCAGTGTTCAACTGCTTTGAGAGAGAGGAATGGCTTCCAGTCCATCTTTCTGCTGAGTAATGTGCCATGTGAATATCTGTTTGGACTTATGTAACAGTTAACTTTCACTGATAGTTTTGTCAGGAATGTGCACAAAAAGTGTTTTTTCTCTTGCTTTTCTGTACTGTTTGTGTACCCAGGTCAGGTTCTTACCTTGAATGCATTTGTTCAGTGCAGTTTATATTTTAAAATATAAAAGATAAAATAATTCATTTTGAGTGACTGAGTCTTACAGCCAGCGATAGCAAACAGCAGAATGTGTAGGTAGCACAGTCACTACACTTACACTGGTACCTTCCAGAAAGCAGAAGTGGGTCAAGTAGAAATTCAGCTGGGACTTGCATATTGCCATGGAGCATGACAATAAAAATGCCATAAATAATGGATACTTTTACTCAGCTATCAAAACTGCCAGTGTTTTCCCAACAAGCTTTTATGTTTCTGCATACTGGGTTTCATTGATGTACTGCACAAAAGTTGTTACAGTAAAAAGCTCTAATAACAAAATGCATTGCTTTCAAGTAAAACCAATTTCCCTTATTTATTCATCACAATACAGAGCATAAACTTAAGAGTTTTGGAACACACCAAATATTGCCTGACACTGTGTGTTTGGTAGTGTTGTAACTGTGTTTTGGAATGTTACTTTTGAATTTCTAGGTATCTTAATACCTGAACTTCCCTTGAAAATGTGATGCTGCTTTTGATTTCTTGTATCTTGCTGGTTTTAAATTGTCTCTAACAAGTGAATTCTAACTGGTTTGAGGATTTGGATCAGGTGCCCCACAGTAGGTGTAAGCATCGGTACCTTTGCAGGCGTGATTCAGTCATGTTGCAAGTTGTTGTATCCAGTCAAATATTAGTTCAGCTCTCTTTATTCTTCTCTTTAGAAGGACAGCAGAATAATGCTGCTGGGTAGATTTGTTTGTTGCATGCTTCAGCTTGATATTTTTTTGTAGAAATTTCCTGAGCTGGATTGCAGCCAGGGTGACAGATTCCCAGTGCCAGGTGTTCTGATAGGAAATTGATTCCCAGGTTATTTTCCCCTCAGGCTACGGAGGGACACAAGTGCCAGGATGCTGTTGACTGAGTCACTGTTCACATTTCATCACAAACAGCTGGGTAGAGGGGAGGAGTGGGGAGGAGGAAAAACCGCAAGGAATCCAGGCCTGAACTCTCCCCACTCTGCTTTTCAGCAGATACTTTTCAAGTACTAATTTGCTTTATTATTTCCTTGCAACTTTTTTGGTAGTATACAGGATTTGTTTGAGTGTCAGTTGGGGTTTTTTCCCTGTATTGCTTAAATCTTTTTGGTTTTCCTGACACAGGGTCATCCAGTTATGTTCCTGTTTTGTCATGCAAGGGGCAGGGACAGCTGGAGAATTGCAACCTTCATTTTTGGTCCCTTTTTAGCAGGACTCGATGGTAGCCAGCAGATCAGCATCTAAAAAAGCAGAAATTGCTGCCACATGTGTTGTAGAAATGAGCAGCTGGAGACAGAAGTACCTTGCAGTGCTGGTCTCAAAAACACACTTGTCTCACAGACCAACCTCCCTTGCTGTGAAACAGTCCATTGCATGAGTGCAGAGGACAAGTTAAAGGAGAGTAGGTAATTTTCCCTCTAGGTATCATGTACACACTGGGTAGATGGGTTGTTATGCTTTCAGCTTGGCTCTCATAAGAAATGAGAATTTTAGAAGTTCTCTTAAGCATCTGGAAAGACTCCTGTCTGTTTCACAAGAAGTAGTTTACATCTCCCATAAAAGACTTACCTTTTCAGCTTGTCTCCTCATGCCTTGTTTTACCAAAGTACTATTTAGGTCAGTTAAATAGTTCATTAAATACATAATATTAAATGTAACCATTAGAATATTCAAGTTACAAGTTGTAAAATCTTGGGGAAGGTTTCCAAAAGCAACCTCAGGGTATTCATAAATAGAGAAAATGCTGCCCTTATCAAGTATCTCCTCTGGTATAAGAAGCTATATATAATGTGACTAAACAGATGAAAATACGGATTAGCTGCTTACCAGTATTGAACCTGATTTTTCTGTCTTAGAGTTCTTCCTGAAATCAAGCTAATAACTACTTTCTTTTTTTTCTTTGAGGGGAGGGCTGATGTTTTTATTATAACAAGGAGAGGAAAAATAAGTGACGGTTAGTACCGGGACATGTATGGCAGCACATCTATAAATTCTCAGACCATCCATAGGATCCAGTAATATGCTTGTAAGGAATGTGCAGTCAGCATTTTCAGTCTTGTGATCTGGGCATGTAGTGATGGACAGCACCAAAGGGGACTTGTGAGAATAATACGATGTACAATATTGGTGATCCATGGACAAAAGCAGAATTTCTATAGTGTGACTTTTGGGTAGCAGTAGCTCAGAATATGTAGGATTGATAAGAGATGGCTGTGCAGATGATGTTCTGAGCAGTGAATTAATTTTGTTACCTATTTCGTGTTTTAAAGAAAAGGAAGATTAATCCACTTCAGGTCTTATTTTCAATGAAGACAGTTGAAAAAAAGATTATTCTAATGCAACATGCAATTTAAGAACCTACAAAAATTCCCTAAATAGCGCACCGACTTGGACACCAGATCCCTCTGTGAGCACCAGGTTCTAAAGCAAGCTGTGCCCTTACCTTGCCTGTCAAGGATTTTGCACAGCGAATGAGAGGATGCAGAGCTCTGCAGAACAAGAACGACCTGTGCAAGTGACTGGAACCAGCGCGTAGGGCAGGGCTAGAGCTCCTTTGCCTGCTCTGCCAGCCCTCGCTTCGTGGAAGTGTAATCTGAGACAGGGCGAGAGCCCTGATCCTGGGGGAGAAGGGGAGGGAGTCTTTTGTCTCTGTGAAATCTTAGTGCAAAATAGAGGCAGGTTCCTCAGGCCCAGAGTGGGATTTTCTGGAGGGAGGGTGCCCCGCCCTGGAGCTACGAGCAGCAGGGACAGGAGCGGAGAGCGGGGGCAAGGCTTGACCACAGTGGCAGAGGCACCGAGCCAGCGCAGGAGCCCTCGGCTGCCGCTGAATTTATTTGCTTTCGTCTTGACTCTTTCCCACCTGCGTTGCTGCCTGCGTGTGTGATCCCGATGGTGACATCCTCTCTTTCGCGGAGCTGCCGGCTGAGTCAAGCAGAGTAGCCTGAGCTGCCATCAGAGGCCTCATCAGCTGGGAGTACGGAACCACTCTCTCAGGGCAGGTTAACTCCTGCCTGTGGCATTTTGTGACTGGCCATGTAAATCCTGGCAGGCAGAAATCCTGCAGCCAGCCTGGGGGAAAAGCAGAACATCACCAGCACAACTTTCTCCAAAGGCCCAGCCTCCCTGCCAGTCGGACACTGGGGCAAACAGGGTTTGCTGATAGCCTGGTTTGCAGCCAAGTCAGTGGTGACCTGGTGAGCCCATTGGAATGTAGACTGGGCACTCGGTATTTAGGAAAAATGTGGTAGGAAGCAGGTGTGCCGGTTGGTTCTGGGTGTTTTGTTGCAGGTAATGTTTCCTGGAAGAAGAGGCTGGATTTAACGTATCTGGAGCTTGATAGTGAAATGAACTGGAAGGTGCATTCATAACCAGTGGAAGATTGAATGAGTTTCATTCTTCGTGGACGTTTTAAGCAAAGCATCAAGCGCTGGAAAAAACGCTGGGGCTGGATGTTACGGATTGAGCCAGGACAAAGATCCCTCTGAGAAAGAGCTACAGAACGCGCTGCTGCGGAGAAGGTAAAGGCGGAGGGCGCACGGCACCGTGGGTGGGGTGACGGCTGCCCGCCGGGGAAGGAAGGCACTGTGCTGCCTAATGCCGATGCGATCGTCTGAAGCCAGCAGCTGCTTTTCCTCTTAGCTCCTCTGGAAATGCTCACACACACACACACCCACACAAAAAAAAACAAAAAAAAAAGCGCAGCCCTACTAAGTGATCTTTCAAACCTTTTCTAAAAATTTATAAAAGTGGACATGATGAAAGATCTAAGAAGAAATCAGGCTCAGATACATTCAAGTTGCTACCCTAAATATCTAATTATTCACATTAATTTTAACTACATCATGCTGGTGAATATTTATCCATCATTTTCATTTGCTACCTGCAATTAGTACATATGCAATTGACTGTTCTAGTGACCTCTGCAGTCTAATGAGACCAGGCTGCAATGAAGGGCTTGGTCTACACAGAAAGTACAGCTGGGGATTATCGAGTGTTCTTAACGCAAGTTTGCCACGAAAAGTCCTCTGAAATGTGATTGCAGAATACACCCACCAGCATCATAATGGTAGGTCAGGTTAAATTTCTGCTCCTGGTACTGACTGCTGCCTCACAGCTCTTCAGTTTTCACTGGGGGCATTGGTTTTGGTCAGAAAATCCCTTTGCAGTTTGCAGTTGCTGGAGGCGGGGGGCAGACTTCGGTATGCTGGGGTCATTTATCCTGGAGTCTCTCTTTCTCTCGGTCCCGTGGGGCTTGTGTCGGTTTGACCTGCGGAGCATCCCGGAAGGCTGCTCCTGTCTGACCGACCTTCAGCAATAGCACAGGACCTCTGTAGTTGCAATTTTCTGTGTGGTTTGGGCATGGTTAATGAGGATTGCTCTCTGTGGAAGGTACTGTAGGAGTACCAAGTTCTAATCGTCGAGCCCAATGCAGGTAAGTGATACCTGAGCAGTGCAGCCCTTGCTTTGTGGCAGCTCAGATATCAGCTTTAATGTTTTGATGTGAACCGCTTTGTGCTTTAACTTTCCCAAGACGAAAGGACAGGAAGCATTAACAATCAAACCAGGAATGCTGCTAGCAAAGACCAGAAGGTGCTGCAGTGGAGACACTCAGCTGTTCGGCCCTGTAGTAACTGCTAGGTACTGGCTGAGGTGCAGACAAATCTCTTTTCAGTTGGATTTCCAAAGGTTAGTAGGGATTTTCATAGCTGTCAGTTTGAGATGTTTATTTTTACTTTTCCCTGACTGTAGCTCTGCAATCCTCTCTGTCTAGGGATGAATTATATCTTAAGCTAGAAGTGCATTTTACCTCATTTCAAGCAGGACTGGATAGAATAGATCACAAATGCTTTTTGTTGACGCTAACTAGCAATTCTTCAAGAAAGAATTCAAAACTGCACTTTTTCTCGAAGCAAAAGAAATTGCCAACTTATGGAAGATCTGAGGAATTCTTAATGATATGCCTCAAAACTTTTAACAGGAAAATATCTGATGTTTACCCTGTGTTATCCTTGGCCAGCTCAACCTCTTTATTCTTTTCTTAATATTGTCTTAGCTTAAATCACATAATTCTTTTTTTCCTATTTCTGCTATTTACCCCTCTTTCCCAATAATTTGTATAGAATAGCCACTCCCTGATGCAGCCCCATTTTCTGACTAGAAAATTGATCTCTTCATCAGTCATTTCTTGTGTACTCTGATAACTTTACCATACTGGTAACATCTGGTAACCCCAGCTGGAGTTCATCTTCCCTAATCACAAATTAACCCGCTGACCTCTTAACTCAGTCCAGGAGAGGTGTTATAAGGAAGGAGAGTGATTTTATTGGTCTCCCCCTAAAAAGCAGTAATATCTGTAGGTACGTTGGGAATGGTTATCTCTTACTATAGTTAAGTTTTATATCATTGATGAAAAATTATATCTTATTGCTGTTCTCCTGGGGATGATTTAGAGAACTTGACTCCATTGTTTTTTACCTCCTTGCTTCCCAGTAACCTCTTTTCTGATGCATAGGATGGCTGGTTGAATACAAATGTAAGTTACTTCAGTAAATTAATTAGATTATTTCCCTTATTGTCCTGCCTCTTGCTGCAGTACCAGCCAAAGGGGTTTCTAACAAGCTAGAATTCTCTCACTTGTCTTTGTGAATTTCACTTTTTCAGACAATTAATGTTGAAGTGACATTTGCATGATTTTACTTCAATTTCTGGAAGCTTAACTGAAAAAAAATTCTATTTGAATGTCTTTACTTAGGTAATTTTCTGACTAAAAATTATATATTCTATGCCTTCTCTTCCAAAAGTCATCATAATGGCCGTTTTCTGCTCTGGATTACTTTTCTCCCATTTCTTATATATGTTTTGCTCTAGAAAAGCAAGTAGCAAGTTACACAACTAAAATGCAAAGGACAATGTTTTCTTGGGTTTTGTTTTGTTTTTTTTAAAGAATTGACAGTATTTTAAAATGAAGCTGCTGGTATCACATTTGCTGTCTGTATTTTACAGAGAGAGATTTGACTGCGTTTTTAATCTACCTGCTCTCATGTAACTGTTTGCAATAATGAGAAATTCAAACCACTTGGGTTTTTCACGCTTCCTGACTAAAGGCTGGGATGTTGGGAAGCAATGTGGTTCTCAGGAAACACTTCCTACACATGTAGCAATAGCAGTATCTGCAAATTCCAGCAGCATTTGGTAAATTTTCACAAATATCTGGGTGTACCAGGTGTCAGAGTTGGGAATCACTTGGCCTCCAGTATCTTTATCCTTGGCTGTGGTACACGGAAAGTGTTGGGAACAAGTTTTCAGACTCTTGAGAATAACGAGCCAATGCTTTTGAGGTTTTTGCTTTTAAATCCACAACCACTTGTTTGCTGGGTAATAGGTGAGAGCAAGGGGCATGCGGCACTGCAGTGTTAATTTTGCTAAGTCACATTTCAGTGGAGAATCATCCAGACCCTGTTGCATGCTGGGTTTAAAGCCCTCGGCACTCAGAACTTCTTCTCACTGCTTACCTCAAGGAGCCTTCCTGGCTATTGCTTGTCATCAGAAGACACTGTGGTCCCGCAAATCCTTGTTGCTCTTTATCCCAGCAGTTCAAATGAGGTTTGTTCTAGAGCAACACACTGGGGCGCTGGACACCCTGACTTTACAGAACAGGCTACACCCTGACTGATACTGGTCACCGGAAGTTTAGTCAAATAAAGGGAAAATGCAGTCCCAAAAGCTTATAAATAACACAAACTGCCCTGCTGTGTTTATTCCCAGATAAAATCCAAAATGTCTCTCTCATCCCTTCTGATGGGGATCTCATGGGGTGCATGGTACACCCAGGACTGGGCAGGAGCTTTTACATCTTCCTCGAGAGAGGGAGGGGAAGAAAAGGGGGAAATCACGGCAATTAAAATATCCCTCAGAGGGTGAAGCAGGGGCTAATGTAAAAAACTTTTGATCTGATAACTGAGCAAACTCTGCGGAAACGCCAACATCTCTCTGTGGACCATCTCCCGTTCTTAGCTGAGTTGTTCAGTCAATTGTTCACTAAACGAGGAGCAAACTGCTCCCTCCCGCCCTTCCTGTACAGCCTGGGGGGATGCATGCAGGGCCGCTGCTGCGAGAGGAGTAGGGGATCGCAGCTGAGATTAGATACAATTACAAATGCTCGATTTGAGCGCACTGACCTTCTGAGCCTTTGGAGAGAGCAACTGGGGTGGCAGTCCAGGAGAATGCATCTCAGTAGCTGCTTGCTTGTTGTCCTTGGCCGTCACCAGCTCGTTTCTGTCATCCCAGCCTGTCTTCTGTAGTGACAGCAGCATTTTCCATGTGCCTGAACGGCCCGGCTCCCTCTTTGTGATTCCTATCGAGCGGAAGAGAAAATATCAAAACGAAACATTTTTGCTAGGCGTTTAGGGGCTGAATTTGCTGTCGGTTCAGCGTCTCTGTTGCACGGCTACAAATTATTCACAAGGAAAGCTAGGAAAGCCCTGTCCTTTCCAGTTAGGCTGAAGCTGGGATGCGCACGCAGCCTGTGACTTTTCTGAGGACAGGTAATGTGCTGGTCACCTTTTCCAATGAGGTCTCTGCCTTCTGGGCTCTGCTGTAGGCTGGAAATTTATATCTCTTGGGAAATATCCTATTGAAGAGTGACATTGAAAGGACAGTGCACTTTTCTGTGAAGTGTCAAGTTTTATACGTTTTTGCTGGAGGTATTGAACGAACTGGAATGAGATCAGACAAGGAATTTTTTTGTGCTCTTGTTTGTGCATTTGTAGAGTAATCTGATAGATCTAGCTCCTCACTTTTCCTTGTGTGAGTCTCCCACAGAACGTAAGGAGAAGAGAAGCACTCAGAGAAGCAGCTAAAAAATGGGCAGATAGTCCCTGAAGCTGATTTGATATTCAAACAGAATCCCTGTGATAGGAGAGAGATGGAATTGAATCTCCTGGAATTGTTCAGCAACACCTTAAAGAGTAAAGAGCAAAACTTCCGTCCTACTTGTGGGCTGTAAAAACCTTTCAAAGAGCTGGTAGAGCTTTGAGGAGCTATATTTGTTCCTGGGTGATGACTCCCAGGTGTAATTTATCTAGTGAGCTCAGCAGGCATTGGCTGCCTGGCTGTGGAGGTCCTCACATGCTCAGCTTCTCTGCACGTTCGTACCAGCTTTCAGGAATGGTTTTGAAGCGCCACTTGTGGCACTGGTACACCTGGGGTCCATCTACAGCCGGGTATTTGAGCATTTCCTGCTTATTAGCAATTCTCAGCGTTGCTTAAAATGAGAGACAAGTTCCTGTCCCAAAGCTACCTGGCAAGCTTTTAGGACAGATTTGTTTTCATTTGAGTAATTTAAATTTGTTCACAGCAATGGATGTCAGTATCAGCACAGTTCTGCTGCACGTTTAGTGAAGCTACAGATGAAATTATGGCCTTGTGAGTAGCTGATTGGCCTACAAAAAGTCATGACTCTGGATTGGATATTGTTTGCCAGGCACTGTAGTTCCACACAGGAACACAACCTTAATGAGGATGGCAGCTCAGCAAGAGGCTGGGGATGTGCCTCATGGGATTCCTTTCTTTTGGAGTCCCTTTCTTCCAGTGTCTTTCATCCTGCCTCACAAACAGGGATGTAGGTTTGCAAGTCAAAGGAGAATAATTTTGTACTTCAATGGTGCTGGCTTCTGTGAAATGTAACTCACAGCATGTGGTCATGCTTTGCATTGAACTGTTCCGGATTATTTAGAATTCTGTGCCTTTTTATTTTTATCAGGCCTGAAAAGAGTGGATGACCTAAAACAGTGCTTTATTTTGCACTGCCATGGATAGGCTGCCAGCCTTGAACAACAGTTTGAGTTTCTAACTGTTTTATTGTCAAATGCTACTTTTAAAGTTATTTTCAGTAAGATACTTGATGCAGAACTTACTAACTTGCATATTCTATTGTAATTGGATTTTACCTGTTATCACAGTTGTTCCAGTGGTGACTCTGCTCATGTATTTCAAGGAGGAAAAGGGGAAGAAAACATTTGTGCTCTCTGAAGGAGCTTTTTATCTACTTTACTATTATTTGCTTACTGATCTGATTCTATCTGTGTAATGATTGTGTAAAACTTACATTATTTCATAATGTTTAGTAGCTAATTTTAGCTGGCATTTAGCCCTTACCACTGACTTCAGATAATACCCCTGCACATTCAATGCCTCTTCATATAAAATTCTTATTAAGGTGTTAATCCTGCATTATAAAAGCCCTTTCTCAGCAGAATATGTATTGCACTAGCCCTAAATGCTATATTCAAACTACCTGATTGAACTCTCAGCAGCAAAGTACAAGAGCCTGTGATGTTCTTCAGAATCCTGATGCGTTTACCAGATCTGCTCAGATTGAATTACCTGAAAGATGTAATCTGTAAAAGCACTTGTGCATGCATTTTTTTTCAAGCTACCCCAGCAGTAGTCTCTAATCATACTGTTTAGCAAGTACCACTGAACAGAAGTGTATAATTTTTTTTATAATAAGCTCCATTCAACTTAATTTACTCTGATTTTTATTTTTAATAGTCTCTAAGCAGATTAGTTGGAAAGAACTTGGTATGTACTGTGTATTTCTCAGTGCTAAAGATTTTCAGCAGCAAAAGCTCTTGCTTCTGTCTTTTGGATGAGAAAAAAATTCAAGAAAATAGGCTGAGCTGTGCTATATCCTCAGTCTTCTGAATACTTGCACCTTGAATCCTGAAAGGCAGATCTTAACTGCCTAATCCTTTTACAATGAGGGTAATTTGAACAGGCTTAATTTTTGCTGTCTCAGTCAGAAAAGACAATAGTTTGTGTTAGTATAATGGAGTTAATGAAATAAATTGCATTAATTTGTAGTGCTTCTGCTGTGGTCTTTGGTATGGTTTCAGAATCAGAGACTTCATTTCAAGGCTACTTTTAGCTTTTTCTCTACTGCCATCTTGCTTTAGGACATGTCCACTCCATTGCTGTGGAGAGCGCCAGCCCTAACAATGAGCCCTTACATCTGGAGCTCAGTTATGCAAAAAAAGTTATGAATACAGGGGCTATTTATTTGAGAGTTGAAGAGAAAACCAGCAGTTTTCTCACATGGACGCTGTTTGGCACGGCCTCATTACCACTGCGAGGAGAGTGTAACCTTGTTTCTTTAACTTGGTGTAACCCCAGAAAACTTTACAGCTCCTGGAGGTCAAAAGTGCCCTTGCATTGGGTTACAGACAGCAGGGTGGTCGAGGTGGGGGGTGAGGGTGGCTGTGGGAGGTACAGGTACCGCCCCAGCTGAACCGCATGACTGCTGTACTTCTTCATTCCTATCCTACCTCCTGCTCAAGGCAGGGTCAGCTCTGGGGTCAGACCAGGTTGCTCTGGGCTTTATTCAGCCACAGCTTGGGAACTGCCCAGGGCTGGAGACTGCACAAGCTCTCTGGGCACACTGCTCCACAGCTGGGCTGTCCTTAGAGGTGAAAAGGTTTTCCATACAGCAAGTCTGAACCTCTGCTGTTCCAGCGGGTGCCTGTTGTGTCTCACTGTCCCACCACACACTGCTGTGCAGAGCCTGGCTCCATCTTCTCAGGGGGCTGCTGTCAGGTCCCTCCAAAGCTATTTTTTCTCCAGGTTCAACAAGAGCCATTCCCTCAGCTGTGGCTCCCAGGGCAGGTGTTCCAGGCCTGCCCATCTTGGTGTCCCTCTGCCAAATTTGCCTCCATTCCTTAGGTGCTTCATAGACTGCATAATTTATTTTTCTCCCTGAAATTGTTCTACATTTTCAACATCCCACAGACACATGCACATCTCTGTAATTTCCTTTGGAGGCTTCACCTTGGTCTTGGAAACCTTGGGATTCAACAACCTGGTATCTTCACTGTAAGGGTTCTACTCAACTGGCTTTTGAAGAAACATTTACTGAATCTTCTGTAATACAGTGGAGTTGCTCGGTTGCTCTGTGGGTCTTCTGTGACATCCTTTGTCTGAAATTTGGATGTACTGAAACATGGAAAGGGTTCTTTATAGCACTAAAGCCATGGAGACAGGTTTGGGAACCACAGACTAAAGTCCTCAAGTTCAGGCTAGTGCTGTTTAATCTGCAATGTCCAAACAACTCCTCTGAGACCTCTTGTGGTGGTAAAGATGCTGCTTTTCATTTCTAAACTGGTTTGGTTTGTTTTGTTTTTCCCTGCAGACCATAAATTCCAGCTTAATGAAAAGGTGCAGAAAGTTATTTTCTAGCAATGGGGACATCTTTAAAGTTGGACATCCATTTAGGGAGAGTGGAAGGAAAAGTGGCTGTGCACATCCATCAACGTCCCAGGCTTCCCAGGCAGGTGTGAAGTTGCCCCCATACCATTAAAGTTTTGTTCTCAGCTGAATGACAAACCTCCCTGCAGTGGGAGTTGTCCTAAAACAAGATCTGGGGCCTGCTCGGTTCCACTGCGTTGAGTGATGATGGCTCCTGCCCTCACTCCAAGGCAGGGGCCTGGGTGCGAGGGAAGCCACAACTGCACAACCTCTCTGACAGCTCCTTCTGCATGGGGTGGGATTGGGGCAGGTGTTGCCTGGGAGTGAGCTGTCAGGTGTTCTGTCCCCCTGATCTGCAATTTGCTGGAAAACCTCTGCAGGGAGCTGTGCTCTTTTTTGAACAGCTCTGTGGGTGCTGCTCCTGTGAAAGCCTAGAACGCGGCTTCCCTGGGCTGGGATATATGTGAGCTGAAGCCAGGGAATGTGCAAAGTGAATTTCGGTTCATTCTGGGGAGGGGAAACATGACCACAGCTATATCTTACTTCCAAGCATGACGTTGTATACTTTTCATGGCTGCCTTTTATGTGACAGCACACTTCCAGGCAAAGGAGGCAGCGGGAATATTGCAGCAGTTGGAGCTGACCTTTAGCTGTACAGGCACAGGAATGCACAACTTCATCCTGATGCTTTTGTAGTAAATCTTTCACTGTAGAGGTAAGTACCTAGCCAAGCCCCATTACTGCTTGCTGCTTAGAACAAAGGTTTGGACATTAAAGAGCTATTTGAATTTCTGAGATTTATTGCAGAAGAGAGGGCACAGCTGGAAGCAAGGAAAAGGCAGAGCAGTTTTAGTGGGGAAATGCCAGGGTTGCGAAGGGGATTTTTTGGATGAGGCCAAGTGGAAAAGCTGTGCTTGAGTCAAATTCCTGTAGCAGTGGATGGCAGCACCTCAAGACAGTTAAAGGAGTCAGAGACATTGCCAGTGGCTCGTTTATTCCTATTCTGTTGTTTGGTTCCATGGTGGTTGTTTTGCAACTTGCTTGGGCCAGTTTAATTTTGTGTTATTTTTTTATCTCCTTGCAATGAACGTTTTGAATCAATCTGTCTTTTGTGACCAAGCCTGACACTGAATGCTGAAACGGTTAAAGGTGACCTTCCTCGCTATCAGCTGTGCTCTGTATGTTCAATGCATACGTGAATTGACTTAAAAGCTGTCAGCATGCTACATTATACGAAAAATAATTATCTGCAGTGCTGTTGCTCATAGTTGAATTTTTCTGCCAGTTATGCAGTTAGTGCCCCAAAGGTGGATGTGCTTATGCAGTTTTGCTTGTTGGCTATTCTGCCAGCTGTGGGTGAAACACAGATCTCTGGACACCTTGGGCTGTGTTCTCCTGGACAGTGGATTTGAAGCTGCATTCTTGCCCTTGTGTTCAGGCAGTACCTCTGGAGCTTGAAACCTGCTCCCGAGATGCTCTTGGAGCATCCAAGTGGACACGTCAGTGGCCTTGCTAAGAGCTGAAGGGGTTCATCTCTTTGAAGGTCAGAGATACACATTTCAGTGGCAAAAACTTACCCACTGTGCTGAGTTCAAGGAAAACTGTACCACACTGAATGTGTTGGTGTCTGCTGTGTGACTTGTTCCTATCCGGGGACTCGGGCAGAGGTTGCAGGAGAGAGCTTTTCCTATTCCTCCTGAATCTCGCTTTGTTTTCACCATATCTGCCTGCGGGGGTTTTTAATAGCTGGTGAAAGAAATCATGGCTGTGGGTTGCCATTAGCACTAAGATTAGAGTAAGGATTTCATGATGGCTCTTGGGTAGGAACCTCACAAAGCACTTAGAGATTGTATTTCCAAAAGTTCATAACACTTGCATTTGGGAATAGGCTTTTGTGTGTTGTTGGGAAGGCAGAAGTGGTTGGTTTTTGTTTGGGTTACTTCTTATCAAGTTACATGGCATCATCCTTTGAAAATTTTAAGGCATAAAAAGTTAGTAAGAACTTAGTAATGCTAAGTTAATCACAGAAAGCTGGGAACTGTAAAAACCAGAAATTGTGACCAAATGGAGGGCACTCTTTGCCTAAATGTCCTGATTTGGGAGTGTCTTTCCTGGCAGGAATCAGTTGGTACAGAAATCTGACATTTTCATAGGTTTGTAGCTTCTTTGATGTCAACCGAAGAAGTGTTGGTGACCTTAAACTGACTCTTAATTGTTTCTCTGAGAGTTGAACAAAATAATCAAACAACAGATATTGTTCGCTGTTCCTGAGAGCTTTTGTTTGTTTCAGTAATAGATTAAACACATTACAAGATTTGACAGTTTCATTTAATTGAACTATTTACTCTTTGCTTCAGTAAAAGGATGTTTCTGAAAACAGGACCTAGTGCAGAGTACTTGTGCCAAAATAGAGTTTCTCTGTTATATACTTAAAATTGAAAATGTTACTCTTAACTGCCTTTATAATTTACATAGCATTTTCATTCTTTAATAAGAACACATCTTGTAAAATCATTAATGTTCAAAAAAGGTTTTGCTAGAGTTCCCAACTTTCTATGATGTTCTCATTAACATTTTATTCCTTAAAACTCTTTAACTATAACATGTGATTTTTGCTATAAGATGTGACCATGATGCACTCTAGTCTATAGAAAAGCCGAAGCCTTGCAGTTGGTAGCAGCACTACTCTTGCTTATGATCTTCCTGGTACAATTCTGCAAAAAGTGAATTACATCAAATATGCCAGGGCTCCCATGCAGAGAGGCACAGGATCTGTGGCATCTTTTGTATAATCCATTCCATGACAGATTCTCCCAGCTACAAATCAGAAACATCAATCTTCTATTTCCACATGCTGTGTCTTCTCTGCCTCAACAGATGTTTTGGGTTTTTTTCTGGAATGGATTTACTCCTAGCCCTTTATTGTTCTGTAAACAGATTATCTGAAATGTTAAGGAGTAAATTGAATGCTGCTGTAATAAATGCCTCTCTGTTCACTTCCCCAGAATTAGCCTGAGTTTCACCCAGATAAAACTTGTCTTGTATGTAATTTTTCTGAAGAGCCTGAAGATGCAAAAACTCTGCAATTGTTCAACAACTCAGTGAAAAATGATAATGCTCACATTACAGAGATGGAACAAAAATCACTTTGTGCTAGTCAGGAATGCCCAGAGGTCTTTCTGTGTGCTGAGTTTTGTTACCCAATGCTCATATTACAGATGACTTCCCACACTGTGATCAATAAGTGCTCCAAAAAGGGTATTCTTGGGTTTTAGGTGTCCAGGTAATGAGCAGAGTTTGAAGAGACCTGTCAAGCAAACTGAAGGATAAGAATACCTGAGCCCTGGCCAGCTGCCGAGATTGGCTGTAGTTAATGTGGCTCTGCAAAACCTGCAGAGCGTGGAAGGGAACGGGGCTGTATTTAAACCAGCGAGGGAGAAGCTGAGTGCCTTGGCTGCTGACAGGTTCCCTGCACAAAGGCGTCAGCAGGGCCTTCCTAAGACTGCGAAGACAGCAGGAAGGTGATTGTCATCAGATTCAAGTAGAGCAGGGAAGTGGGCAGGGGATTCTGCAGGGGGTTTTTGAGCTCTAAAAGGACAGATACTAAGGAGCTTTAGTGAGCATGGTGTTCTGGTGATTTTGCATCAGGCCTATGAGACACAGCTCGCACATACTGTTAAGTCTTCTCCATGTGCAAATCTAAGGGATGCAGCTTTCATGTGTTTCCAGCAAACTTGGGAGACTATTGGAAGCGCAACAACAGTTATCTAGCTATGGAAAGTAAATCCACAAAGTTTTTAGTAAGAACTTGATAGACACTTGTAGGGTGCTGCTGGGCCTTTACCCACATTGCTTATCTAGGTTGCCAATGATCTAATTCTTGCTTTCACAATTTCAGATTTTATTTCATAGTCAGGAGAGAATGACACCTAATATTTGTGTTGTTAGCATGTGTGCACTATTGACTCTGCAACAATCATTTCAGACTTGTGTTCAAACGTGATTTTAGATTTTTTAAAATTCCTTCAGTATCGACCTAGCTTTTGCTTAATGTTTTCTTTTAAATATTATTCTGAAACAGCCTTCTCTGAATGGAGACACTGGATTTGAAGCTGCAGAACAGATACAGACAACAACAGCAAGATAATAACTATAAAGATAATGAATAAATTTTAATTATACTTGGTATTTTACTCCTTAGTAGTCTGGTGCTCTGCAGGAACAAATGGTGAAATTGGCAGCACCACAGTGCACCCACAGCAGAGACTTCAGACAGCAAACTATTCACAAAAGTCATTACTGAATGCTGATGGCCTCTCCCACAGAAAAAGAAAGCTTGCAATGGTTTCTGCACCTGCAAGGAGTTTCCTAGCAACATCTCTGAGGAAACCGTATGCCAGGATTTTCTTTTCAGAGTTCTTTTTGTTGAATATAGCAGCAGTTGTAAAACAAAGGTCAAGAGCAACTTAAGCTCTTCAAAGCAATGTTGTGTATTTCATTTACTCAGAGGAGTGTTTGTGTTGTAGTTTTCTGCCTAGAGGATAAATATTGGGTTACAGTGTCATCCAATAGACAACGGTGGTTTAGTTAAACGTGAACATCGCTCAGTCTAAAATGTCACTTTTTACTTGCGGGAAAATTCCTGTTAGCGTTTAACAGCGAGTTATGCCTCGTGAAGGAACCAGGAGTCCCTGCTGCCTTCTGCCTGCTCTGGCAGCTGGGCACAGCCAGGGGCTTTCCGTGCAGCACGGAACAGGGGAGCACAGAACATCACCTGGACGAGGGAACAGACCATTAGTCTAACTAAAAAAAAGAAGAAAGGTGGGGTTTTTTGGTTTTTTGTTTTGTCTGAGAAGGTGTATGCGGTCATTGTCTCACTGTGTGCACAGACCTCAGGTGAGTCCCTTTCGTGCCTTGTCATCAACAGCTTCAGGGAGAATACTTATTTCAGCTACATCATTCACTGGTACTGTGTCAGAAGTACTTGCTGGGCTTGTCCTTACTGGCTTTGCCATCTCGGCAAGGGGAGAGGTCAGAGTTTCTGTGTTTTATGGATGGGGGAGTTGAGGTGAGGGACTAAGACCCTTTTCAGCCCTCGGGGCTGGGGTTGCAGAGTTACTGGGGAAGATGGGCCACACTCTTGGCCCCTCCAAACTTCTGCTTTTGTCACACAGAACAGGAACAATGTTTTTGTCTCTTACCAGGACAGATAGTGAGGTAGCCTGAAAAATGCATGCAGTTGTAATAAAAGTTTTTGCTCTCTACCCAGTATGCTAAATAATCTCTAGTTCTAGAGCCCAGTCTAAAAGTGGCATTTTACCATTTCTATTCAATTTTGTGTGCTAGACAAGGGACAAAGCCTATTATTTGTCTTTTTTTCCCCCTTGTGTTCTGACTTGGTGAAAACATTTTGTACTTAGACCGTTGGATGTTGACCTTTTCCATTAACTACTTGGAGAAATACAGGTTCTGCATGGTTTAACATGCAAGCAGTCTTCTAAAAAATCGGCAGTCATCAGAAACAATTCTCTCTCTCAGGTCCCTGTTTATTAATCTAAATGATGGCTTTGGCTGCAATTTTATACCAAACAAACTAACATGCTTAAGGCAACTTTCTGTTTCCTTCATTACAAAGGCTCTTGACAAGTGCTAGCACCACTTCCCTCCTCTCAGAAATATTTCCGAGTAATTTGCCAAAGAAAATTACCGGAGGAGAAGGGAAATTTTCAGTGGAAATCTTTCACAGCTAATAGAAAAAATGAAACGCTATTCCATTCAAATAATTTTCTTTTCTTTTAGGTGATGTGACCCCTGCTCTCATGAATCCTCTCTCGCAGTCACGCTCCGTTCCTTTGGCAGAAGGAATATGCTGGACCATATCAGACATGAATGCAGCTCATGTGATGGTCACACAGGAAACTTTAAAGGAGCAGTTAGTGAAAAATTATCCAGGTAACTTGTTTGTTTCTCCCTCCTTTAAACAGTCAAGCTTGAGTTTCTGATATTGGACAAGGGATCACTGAATGTTTACAAGGAAAGCTGGCAAGGTGAAGGAGTATAAGTTAACAGGCAACTGGTAGAATACATAAATGTGCATACTGCTCATCAATCTGTGAGTGTCACTGCAATGCCTTGAACGTAATCCTTTTCACAGATTTTGATAAATCTTTGAGAATAAGAGGAAACTGAGTGCAGTAGCGTGTTGAGAGCATGCCCTTACTAGAGGGTGGGAAAGCACAGAAGCGGTATTTAGGTGCCAGATATGGAACAGCATAAAATAGACTGTGTGTTAGATCACAGAGACTCCATGTCCTCCTTCAAGAGACAGGAACACAGCTGACTGACTGCAAAGGGACTGGGTAGGAGTCTGCATCTGGTGTTTGCTAACCAGCCTCAAATTCAGGTTTGTTGGTCATATTTTAGCCCTTTCCCTCCTGAAAGCAAATTACTTACAGTAAGAGGTCTTTAGTTCTTCAGTTCTAGCTCAGTTGGTTGGAGCATGGTGCTAATAATGCCAAGGTTGTGCGTTTGATTCCCACATGGGCCACTCACTTAAGAGCTGGACTTGATGACCCCTGTGGTCCCTTCCAACTCAGAATATTATATTCTGTCATTCTGATGGGATGGTAGCCACTTCCCTTAAATGTATTCTATACACCTGAAAAATATCCCATTTCTCTTAGATCTGCAATATCAAAGTGTTAATGTGTTTGAGACTTTGTACAGGCTCATTATGGCCCTCTCAGGAGGCTGCCTTGTTTGATACTGAGCTGCTTCTTTTGAGTCCTCTCACCCTTACAGCTCTGTGAATGTCATAGGCTGATCTGGTAGGCATTTTAACCAGTGGGAAAAATATCAATGCAACCCCACAAACTGGCACAGAACCATGCCAGGAACGTGTTGTAGTCAGTAAGTGCACTCAGATAACCACAAGGTAGAATCTGTAGGTCAGCCACAAGTAGCACTCTCAGAGTCTGTAGGGTCTTGAAGGTATTTCTTGCTGTGTTTTCACCCTGCTAGTAGTTTTTAATTTTGTGGGCAGGAGATCAGCTGTGACTGGACTAAGGACTCTGAGACTCTGCTCCCTCACAGTGCTGCTGCAGTGACAACCAGAGACACAGCAGGCCTTTACCTAAATGCTTTGGGTATTTCATGCTCGGTTGATTTCAGGACTGTTGTATGAGAGAGATCTTTTGGCCAGCACCCATTTTATCTGAAAGCTTATTTCTGATTTGAAATTTCTGCCTCTTTGTTGTAGGCATTGCAGTGCCCTCCCACAATACATTATATAATATCCTTGGCACTCTAATTAAGGAAAGAAAAATCTATCATACAGGAGAAGGATATTTCATTGTGACTCCCAACACATACTTTATCACAAATGATGTCGCAGAAGACAACAGAAGGGTCCTGTTGGAGGACAGTTGCTGCTGTTCATCACCTTCCATCACTTACCTGGTAAAAATTAAGCCCTGTGCAGACTTATTGAAAGAAAACATGCCTACAGTGTCCCGTTACAGATCCTGCCATTGTTTCCCTGAACAAAATATGCTCTGTGAACAAAGACATTGGCAGGTAATGAGCCATGAATTTAATGGAGAGGGAAAGAGAGGCTGCAGTGAATTGAAGCCTTCAATTCAAACTCAAGGGATCTCTGCATCTGCTGAGAACAATTCCTGGGACGCCATCAAATCCCTGACATCTGTGAAAGCAAAACTGAAAAGCAAATTGTTTGGCCTTGGCCTTTTCTGGAGAAGTGGTTCTAAAAAAGGAAAACACAACAAGGAGTACTCCACTTTTTCAGCCCAGTTTCCTCCCCAGGAGTGGCCAGTCAGGGATGAAGATAACTTGGACAATATTCCACGTGATATTGAACATGAAATCATCAAGCGTATTAACCCTACTCTTACAGTTGATAATTTGATTAAACACACAATATTAATGCAGAAGTTCGAGGAGCAGAAAAAATATATCAGTAAAGAGAAAAAATACATCAGTAATGGTACCTCGGCTGAAGTGTCAATAGTCAGGCAAAACCATCATCTTTCAAAGGATTGTATTCAAAAGGCACCAAGCAAAACAGCAAAACACACCAGGAAAACCAAATCAAAGAAAGAAAAGCAGATTAGCAGGAACAGCAGGAAATTGCACATACAGAAGCTAACACTCCAAAATGTGAAACTGGAAGAGAACATTTCACTGCCCATCCAAAACCAAGAGCCACCTGATGCAGCAGCAGAATCCCACGTGATATATAAGAAGCAGATTAAGAATCCTTTTCAGGGTCTGCCATGGAGACCTCGCAGCTTTCATGCAAGAGGGTACCAAGGTGTTGTTAACAGCCAGCTGAAGCGCCGGACTCAAAAGCAAGGAAGGGCTTTCCAAAGGCCACTGTCCTTGGCCTCCTCGAGACCCTTTGGCTGTGAAACTGAGCAGCTGGATGCAGAAAGTGAGGCTGACAAAGCAGAGCAAAACAACCTACTCCATGCTAATAGGTCTGGCCTTCAACTAAAGAAAGACAGTTTAAGTGAAAATGGTAGTTATCCACAAGGCAGTGATCTGCAAATAGATAATAAAAGTAAATACTTCCCAGAGAGTAATATTTCTGAAGAAAATGTCTATAAAAGAACAGTAAAAAAAAAATCCCCTTGCTCCTACATTGACAACAGTGGTGTGTGCAAAGAAGATGCAAAATTTCCATTCTGTCTGAAAGAGGAGCACTGCAGATGCACAGCTGACACTGTATGTGAGTTGTTAGATCAAACAGCCAGTGAATTTCAAAATGCCCATCTTTCAAATTACACAGCCAGTGTTAATCTGGCCCAAAAAAATGGTGTGAAATACAGATCAAAGACTGACACAAAGAGTGAACTTATATTTAACCATGGCTGTGCCAGCCATCCTGGATCAATGGAGCTGGAAAGTGAAGGATTTACTGGTAACTTCCATCTCCTGTACCGAAAGGGACATGATGGTGACGCCTGTAACTCGTCCCATCTGGATGAGCATTCTGAAGGCCGTGCAGCATGCCACCTGCCTCCCGGCCATGCCTCTTCAGACACACGAGACTGGAGCGCAGCTGTGTCCCTAAAAGCCTGTAAGGTCAGTACTTGCCCTGCCCAGCACGACACACCTGTAAATAAACGTGACTCTGGAGAGCACGGACGTAAGGGAAGCGCAGAATCAACAGATGGCTCAAAAGAGCATCCAAAACCAGGCTCCACAGAAGGCAGCTGGTTGTGCAGCCAGGTTCTTCTGAAAGGTCACAGGAAGGAAGAAGAACCTGGCCTCACCGAACGTGGGAAGGGCTCACACTTCTGCCACGCTGCCGAGGCTGGCTTTGAGGCAGACACTTCGCAGAACTCCACCCACGAGGTGGGAGAAGGAGGAGGAGCAGCACACTGTGCTTTGGGCTCGCAGAACAAAGAAGTGAGAAACCCTCTAGCAAAAAAAGAGCCGTTTTTAAAGAATACACGTCCTGTGATCCCAGAACAGAAACACTCAGAAGGGACAGAAAACCAAAGCATTACAGGAGACAGTGGAATTGACTCCCCAAGGTAAGAAAACACGTGAAAGTAAGTTAGATGTTTTATCTTCAAATTGACCATCAGATTTAGGCAGAAATGTTGCAGTACATCATAAACCCCCCTCCCCAACAACAAAATTCTTATTCTTTTTTAAAACTTCAGTGTTGTGATCCAGAAATCTCCCCATGTGACATTAGATATTGTCACAGTTTCTCCAGTTGCACGTAAAGAACAGAGATCCAGTAGAAATTTAAAGTAGAAAATACCATCAGCCTTGCCCACAATAGACGGAATGTGTACATCACCTGAGCTTTCATAGTGTACGTTTAGCCTGTAATTACACCTGCAAATCCCTTAATGGAAAAGAAATTGGTATGAAACAATCTTTTACACAGTTGCACATGGAGACCTCCAAAACGGAACTAAATTGGCAAGAACCTATGTTAAAAATCACATACTTTTTTTTTTACAGCAACACATATTCTTAATATCTTAAATGAGTGGTATTTAACTGAAGTTAAATAAACTGTAAGTTTAAGTTAAGTAAACTGTAGTTAAACCATTGGAGTCCTCATTAGATCTGTACTGTCACCCTGAGAAGCCAGTATACAAAGGAACAAACCACAAACTACAGTTTGTAAGGGAATTCTGATAATTTTTGATCTTTCCCTTAAGCAGCTCTTGGCTGTGCACTCTTCCAAGCGCACTTTCTGTGTATCACTGGGACATGAACACTTGAAATCTTTAGCAAACTGCGTTTCAGAGGGTCATTTTGAGTGTTTGTACTGATGCCATCTGTGGCAGTAAAAGTTAAGCCAACTCAGTTCGTTTTTGGAATGTGAAGTCTGACTTCTAATAATTCTGTTATTTTAGGTGGACTGAAAAGAAGATGAAGCTTCCTGCCAAATTCTAAGAGTATAAATAACAGTGCAAAAAGGAGGACAAGTGAAAGGACAATTGAAACAAAATTCCTTACTTCATCTAACTCTGGTCATGAATATTTGATTGTTTTTTAATGAGCTTTGTGAACTTTCTCCTCGTAGCAAGGTAACCATACTGTAAATGCAGCAGTGAGGCTGTCTCTAAATCAAAGCTGTTAGTTAAAACTTTTGACAATAGGGTTTGGAGAGGTCATGCATATTTTGTTTGCCCTCATCTTTTATTATTTTTCGTGTGTCCCTGCGATAATAAAAATGAGAACTGGCATTCTTCATTCAGACCACTCCATTGACCTGGAAAGGGTTTGTGTTGCTCTAGGAGGAAATGCAGTTGGACGGGGCTGTTTTACACTGTAATTCTGGAAAGTGTTTCCTGCTTGTGCCACAGAAGCTACAGGTGAAATGCTTCACCTTCCCTGCTAGAAAACAAAGCAAATGAACTAGACACGCACCTGGTTACTACAAAAATTCCTTCAATCCCCAGGTTCTCTGACTGTGTCCTGCAGCACTCTCAGCTATCCTCAGTCTACTTGGTGTGTTTGTACCTGACAAGCAGGGTTTAGTCTTTGCAAATGAAAACGTGCTGGTGGCGGCAGCCCGCAGGCATGGCCAGTGCCACTGCCTTGGGAGAGGCCCTGCTCTGACCCTGACCTTCCCATTCCGTAAGGAATCCACATCCCGGCAGCTCTCAGGATTGCTTCACACATTTTACTTCCTAAGACTCATTCTGACTTCTTCCTCCTGATTTATCCCTGTCGCTACAAACAGACTGTGCTGGGCTCATACTGCAAATCACCACAGGCTTGTGGTTTTTAAATCTTTAGTCACTTGGTCGCACTGCCCTTTCCGACTTCAGACTTTTCACTACGGAACACTTCCCTGTGGCAGTTATGGAGGCTAAAGTCATCAGCTTGTAAGGTTACTGGAGATTTGTTCTGGGGACGGTGCCCTGGTAACAGCTGCGGGCAGGGCCCCAGCAGGGGCAGCGGGACCCGCCGAGCCCTCATGGCGGCCCCGCCATGGCGGCCGCCCCCTCACAGCGTGCGGCGCGCGCGGGGCGCGCCGGGCCTTGCAGTCCTCGCGTTGTCCCCCGGGGCACGCCGGGAGTTGTGGTCCCGCGCCGACGGCCGCAGGCGATTGGCTGTCGGATGGCGCGGTCCCGCCCCCGCGCTGCCGGATCCGCCGTCCATTGGCTGCCGGG
>VZTF01001476.1:992756-1016435 GCA_013397755.1 Cnemophilus loriae
ACGTGCGCGGGCGGGCCGGGCCGCGGCCTCGCCGCGTGTCGGGGCGACCCGACCGGACGTGCTGGGCCTGCCGGAGCCGGCTGGGAGCCCGGGAAGCGCTTTCCCCGGCACCCGGAGCGGGGGAGAGCCCCGAAAACGAAGGCCCGGTTGTCTCGTGGTCGGTAACGTGTCTCCTGAGCGGCGGCGGCCGGCAGGGATCTGTTGCCTTGTGTCAGCCACCGCCCCCGTCAGTAACTAGAACGTGCACTTCGAGCTTTAACTGTTCTGCACCCTCTTCTCTGTTCCGTGTCCCTTGGATCCACGAGCGTGTATTTTCATTTGCTCTGTGCCTTGCCAGAAGGAGAAGAAGGAGAAGAAATCTAAACGCCGGGACAAGTTTCAGAGGGGAAAGACTCAGACAGATGAAAGCGAGGAATCGGATGAGGAGCGTTATGCCCCGAAACCCAAGAAATCAAAGAGTGTCAGTAAACAGAACGGTCATGCGAAAGAGGACAGCCTGGAGAAATCGAGATTGTCTTCCCTTAGCAGCAAATCCTCCCGCAGGAGCCGACAGAGTAGTTCTAGTGAAACGTCAAGTGAGAGCGAAAGCGAGAGCGAGCAGGATCAGGTAAGGCTGATGACTGGTTTTAGTTATAGTGATGTGTTATAGCCTTCAACTCCTGCATTGTAACAAGGCCAAATTTAGAAAGGGTTGTATTCCTTTCCCCTCCTTCCTAATCAGTCGAAAGTGCTGTAAATTTTCAAGATTTAAAGTTCTTGAATTCTTCAGTCTGCCAAGAATTTGCAAGAATTTTGAATTCTGAAAGTCCTGAAGTGCTGGATGAGTGCATCGTGGTTTCCTCACTTCAGCAGTCTGGTGATGTGCTAGCTGTTGCCGGACAGACAGGTTGCACTGAGATGGAGCTTTAATATGATTCAGCAGCACGAGGTGTATGTGATTTTTGGGGTTGTCCTGTGCAGAGCCAGGAGCTGGACTTGGTGATCCTTGTGGGTCCCTTCCAACTCGTGATATTCCCCAATTCTAATTAAGAGTTTTCAGTTTTGGTTTGAGTGTTTTGCATTTACTGTGCTGTTAGATAGAAAGCACTCTTAACCTACAGATCACTTTTGCTAACTTTGTCCAAGTGTGAAATATGATGGTAAAACAAAGAAGGCTCTTTAACTGCAGCTGCAACGCTGTCACTGAGGAGTATGACACCAGTGCCTATGCTGAATTTCTGTGAATTACCTTGAATTTACTGACAGTCATGTGATATTCCCATGGAATCTTATCTGAGTTATTGTTTACCTAACAGGAGTTGACTGGAGAACAGAAAGAGGGTGCTTTCTCCAATTTTTCTATTTCCAAAGAAACTGTCCAGCTTCTTCAAGGTAAGTTTCTGGGCAAGGTTTGACCGTAGGATGTCAGTGATCTCTGTTGCGTTTTTATCCTCAACACCCTCGATCAAAGCTTAGAGATGTGCTCTGCTTGTGCCCATACAAGCATGGATGCTGTGCAGAAGACATTAACTGCCTGCTCTAAATACACCTTTGAACACAGACTTTCCAGTGTTTGCAGTGTTGTCCAGTTCAGCCTTTGCAGTAAAATTCTAAATGACATAAGCCAAGGGAAAAAAATGATGTGTGAGAAAATTTCAATTAAAGGTTACTTTGGTGTGAATAAAGGAAAACCAGTTATATTTAGTATCTTGGATGTTCGTTTGTGCATGAATTAATACAAATTAAAAGAAGAACAGAAAGGGTTTTGAGAGATGTATTATTTGAAAGGAAGAGATTTTCACGGATAGCTGGGGAATATTGCATAAATAAAGGCACAGTACTGAAAGTCTTTCATAAGGGCTAATAACTTCCTCTGTCCCAGCTAGCACTGTGTCTGGTGGTGTGAAGTGGGAGAATAAAATGGACAGTCCCAGGGCACTCTTTGCAGGTGACTCATGCGATCAAATAAATCAGTGGAGGTGATGATACAGTCCTGACTTCCTTTAGAATTGATGGAAGTTCTTCTTGGAATAATTCCCACTGAAGAGTATGAAAGAACACTTGTAAAATGACCATATTAAGGAAATCTCTTGAAATTGTCACAGCTCGAGGAGTGACGTACCTGTTCCCTGTGCAAGTGAAGACCTTCAACCCAGTGTATTCTGGCAAAGATGTCATTGCTCAAGCACGAACCGGAACAGGGAAAACATTCTCTTTTGCTATTCCCTTAATTGAAAAGCTTCAGGGAGAGTCGCAGGAAAGAAGAAGAGGCCGTCCACCAAAGGTAACTGTGCCTGGCTGGAATGGTGATTTTGCTTTGTCTTACATCTGAATGATTCAGGTTTTTCAGCTGCTGGAGGAGCTCTTCAGGTCTGTGCAGGGGTAAGCTAACACACGTTAAAGGTGATTCGAAAGCTTTATTCACTGGGTTTTGCCTGCATCCTGTGCTGCCTCCCAGCCTCCGATGAAGAGTGAAGAGCACGACAGCTCTGTGCACTTGTCAGTTCCTTTTTCTGCCACAGGGAGACCAAAACTACAGGTGTTTGACATGTTCCTATTTAATTTTGCTCAGTCACATTACCTGTTCAGGGCCAGTGGCTACTGGATGCTTGTTTTTCTCCCAAACTGCTAACAGATTAGCTACTAATTGTAACTTGACAGCTTGATAAAAGCTGTCTACTTAAACATGTTTCTTTCTAAAACATGTAAACAGTGGGAGGTTTTAAAAATAGATCTAGTTTTCACTAGGAGCACTACCAAATGTTAGGAACACCACCAAATGTTGAAGCTTCTGCTCCGAAGAATGCAGATTCATTATGAGCTGTGTTCATTCTGCTAAGGAATACCAAGCGTGGTTTCTCACTGAATTCTTACAATGCCTCCAAAAAAACTAGACAGGCCAAGGCTGAGCCTGTCCTCATTAATAATTTTTGTCAGTTTGTTTCACCTCGTCAGCCATCTCGCAGATTACCTGAAGTGCATTCCAGAACTAGTACCAGCAGTTTTATGTGCATGTGCCCATCACATTGCTTGGCTGACAGACGATGCTGTCTCTAGATTTGGCACAGTCTTTTGGAGAAGGAAAAGCTTTCTTCAAGGGAGCTGTGAGCCTTATAAAAGATTCCAAGCCTCACTCTTACCATAATACACTACTGCTTGCTTTTTGATTATGGGTTTTAATGTTGAGAGAGGTAACAGGAGGAGGATTTTAAGGTTGCTTTTGTGAAGCGACTGATGCCGGGTTTGAGAGCAGTGCTTCAATCACATTTTAAAGGCAATTAGTTAACCTGCCTGCAGGGAAGGCTGCATGCTGGGAGAGAGGACGGTTCCTTGGTTGCCTCTGCAGGGATCTAGATTAGCCCAGCAGCTCTGCAGACTGAACATATGTTTCCCTGAGCCACAGGGAAGCTGAGAGACAGCTGATAGCTCTTCCTTACACCTTCTCACAGGACTGTGAAGCGTTACTGAGCAGGTGCAAAAACCTTTTGTTACCCACATTCTTCCGTCTTGTATTCAAACAGCATATGGACGTGTAGAAGAAAACTTGTAGCTGATCTGTTCAGGAGCTGAAGTTAAATAAGAATTAAGTCTCTTCTATCTTGTTTAAAAAAAAGTTAGCCTGTCCTAAATGAGTATATGTCAAAGGAGTTTATCGATGTTACAAGAGACCTAAGCAGTGTGTTTCTCCAGCCTTTGCTTTGATAATTATTTTAAACTTTTTTTTTTGTTTTAATTTTACAAAGGGTCAGATCTAAATTAATGATCAGAAGTCTAGAGGTTTCTTGGCAGAAGCCATGCTGAGAAAACATCTGTTTTGTCTTTTTTCTGTGCAGGTTCTAGTTCTTTGTCCAACACGAGAGCTGGCAAATCAGGTTGCCAAAGATTTCAAGGACATCACAAGGAAGCTGACAGTAGCTTGTTTTTATGGAGGAACTCCCTATAATGGACAAAGTAAGTGACTCGTAGGACTAATAATTGAAATATTGATTGACTGCCGTATTTAAGAAATGCAGTTGAGTCTTTCCAAACACACACTTACAGCTCAAGGGCTGGAGACTATTCATGGGAAATTTAGCACCTCAAAATGTATCTTATGGAGATAAACAGCTGTGGCTCTCAGTTATATTCTTGGTGTTGCTTATCTACTCATGTACCGTAAATTAAAGTGGAACACAGTGTTCTGTGTGTATAACCTGTATTTGGGTTTAGGTTCTTGTAAACCCATTTTCTTCAGAAAAGTTTAGTGTTACAGCTGTGAGTGGGTATGTGCTTTTTCCATGTAATAAGGGATATATAGAGGATTTGTAAAGTGGAGAAGAAATTGTTGTGACAGCATAATTTACTGTCTTGGTGGTTGTAAACAAGGAGTGAGAATGAGCTCTTTGGTGGTGATACATCTTGAGACATTAGGGATGATTTTTTTTCCACTGCAGAACCTCAGGAAGGAGTTGATTTTGGTAATTTGGATAGTTAAAGAGATAAATTTTTTAAAAGTTTCCAGTTAAAGTAGATAATTTGGGAAGAGCTGACTATTTCTAAAGAATATTAAAAGAAGCTCATCCTTGCTATTTTAAATCACAGGGCCAGAGAAGGGAGGTAAGTTGTTTTTTTTTCCCTTCAGGAAGAGCGGTAGATATTCTACCTTCCTTTTTTTTCCCAGATTTTCTCTTCCTGTTCATCATTTGTTCTCACTTTTGTAAGGAGAGCACTTATGAAGTTAAGAAGCTGTTTCACTATTGCCATGCGTTACTGCTGTAGAGAGTGCTCCCTAGTCACTGCTAACTCTTGTCTTCTCTGTTGACCAGTTGATCTCATGAGAAGTGGCATTGACATTTTGGTTGGCACACCTGGTCGGATCAAAGACCACCTGCAGAATGGCAAGCTGGACCTTACCAAGGTGAAACATGTTGTACTTGATGAAGTTGACCAGATGCTGGACATGGGATTTGCTGAGCAAGTGGAAGACATTTTACGAGTTGCATACAAGAAGGGTAATCTCCATATTTAAACAACTAGTAGGAAATATTAGTAATAATTTAGTTTGCTAAAATTCAGGTATAAGGTGACTTTGTTTAGAAATGACTGAATATTATCTATTGTGAATATGTGGGAATCATTCACAGAATCTTTGCAAAGCATAAAGTCCAGTACCTAGGGGTTTGTAAATAACTGTCTTTGACACCTGTCTTTAAATTGTGCTTGGACATCTTCAAATTAAAAGGAATTAGCTTTTTACCCTTTTCATTGCTTGAAAACAGACTGGATTTTATGGCCATAGTAATTTCCTCATAGTCTTGAAATTATTTAGACTTTCTGGAATATTTTTTACTCCAGGTATCACAAATGCATAAATTTAAAAGCTCAATTGCCTTCTTTATTTTGTGTACTGATATTTAACCTCATTTTTAATCACCCAGGTAACTTGTGTACATCTGTTAGGTGAAATGTATGAAGTTTGTGAAGCACTGTTCTGGTTATTTTTTTTTTAAGATTCTGAAGACAATCCCCAGACACTGCTGTTCTCTGCAACTTGCCCACACTGGGTGTATGATGTGGCTAAGAAATACATGAAGTCTAGATATGAACAGATTGACCTTATTGGGAAGAGAACTCAGAAGGCTGCTACGACAGTAGAAGTGAGTAATCTCATGGGAAACGTTTTCAGGCTTTTTCCTTTTTCTTTTATGCTACAGAAGGTCATCTCTTCCTAAGGTGCATTATCACAGTGATGTTGGAAGTTGTTGTTAGAATTTTTTTCTAAGCATAAGGGACATTACAGGTAGTCAAGCTGTTTCTGGGTTTAGGATCTGTCTTCTCACATCACAGGTAGAGGATTTTCTTGTCAGTTTTGTGGGTTTTCAGAGAAAAGCAGTACCTGAATTTATCCAAGCTGGAAGCAAAAGGCACACATTAACATCATCCTGCTGCTTTTAAATCTCCATGGACATCACAGTTGACTTCTATATTCTGTGTACAAAATACTTCTTTTCAAACTTCTGTGGAATCTCACCTCAGTAGGCCCTTGCTTGCTGTGCAGTAAATACCATAGCAAGGAATATAATACATATATGCTAGAAGCCTGATTTTCTCTTACTGTAATTATTTTGCTGAACATTAGACTAACTGTGGTGGGCATCAGAGGCTTATGGATTTTGTGTATTCCAGGATCGTGAGTTAGCACGTTTTCCCCATCAGTATAACTGTATAACTCTTCACTGTTTCTGTATTTAACAGTTCCAAATGCATTTTAAAAGAATCTTAACTTCACATAAGCTAATCACTGGAATTCTTTTCCGTAGCATTTGGCAATAGAGTGCCACTGGTCTCAGAGAGCTGCAGTTATTGGAGATGTCATTCAGGTCTACAGTGGCAGCCACGGGAGGACCATTGTCTTCTGTGAGACCAAAAAGGAGGCAAATGAGCTGGCTCTGAATGCTTCAATCAAACAGGTATTTTATCATGTATTGAGTAAAAAAACCTGTCAGAGATGTATCAACCCTGTGTCGATACCAGACCTATGCTGAGTAAATGTTAAAGAGAGTTTCAAAGTGCATAGGGCAGGCTTTTGTGTGTGGTCAAATAGGATTTTACTCTTTCTCATGGACATGAAACAAAAATTGTAGATTACTGTTTTGAAACAGCCAAGCATTGCATACATGGTGTGGATGGCAAGTTAGGGCAGAGTTTTCATATGTCACAGTAATGAGACCTAGAGCTAAGACACACATTGCAGTTCTGTTTTTCTGCCATTGTTAAAGGCCTGTGAGGTATATGAATAAGAATTACTGAGTACATGTTGTAAGACACCTAAAATATAAACTCGCATAATTCAGTTCTTTTTCTGTGTCTTGGCATACAGTACCTATCAAATACCAAGATGTTGTACCCAAAACTGACCATAAAATGGAGCACTGTCTTGGATTTTGGTATGGTTCTGAAATAATACCGTTTTTCAGGATTGCCAGTCGTTGCATGGTGACATTCCTCAGAAGCAAAGAGAGATCACACTGAAGGGTTTTAGAAATGGTTCATTTAAAGTTCTGGTTGCAACCAATGTAGCTGCCCGTGGTTTAGATATCCCAGAAGTTGACCTGGTTGTACAAAGCTCACCACCAAAGGTAGGAGACTGTTATGTTGGATGTCTTGTATTACTCTGTCGCCTTGTTTTCAAGTAGTGTGTACTGTCAGGTGATGGTATTGACCACACAGCGTTCATCAGCATTGTGCTTAAGGGGGAGAAAAGTCCAAATATGTAGAAGTAGTTTCTTAGAGGATTTTTTGGGAGGTTGTCAGTCCTTAGTATGTTTAAAAATGATTTCCTTAAGATGTCTCCTTACGAGGCTGTTCAAAGCCTCTCCCTTGGAAGCTAGGTATGGTGATTGCAAGGCTGGCAGCAGTGGGAAGAATAATTCTCTTAAGTGGGGGTGAGCGTGAGGTGTGGAACACAACCGTGAGAACATTGGCTGAAATTAAGAGGGCCTAAAAGCAACAGTGTAATGTTTCAGTGAATACCCTATTAATACTACAGTAACCACGCTCAAGTGGATGTGCAGGAGGGTGAGTAGGATTGTTGTAGAGGTACAAGCACTCCAAATGTGTGGTGGTGCATAAAGAAAAGTTGATCCATGCTCATGGTTCTGGCTTTCAAGCCATGACTTTTAGAGGATAATGGAAAAGCATATTTGGTTGATACTAGTGAAACAACGTTTTCTGATTTAATTCTCTGATGCAGTTACTGTGCATTGTTCAGTCTTAACTGTAACGGCTTCTACAAGTTATGTGGATGCAGTGAATTGATTAAATGACAATGAATTAGATAACTCACAAGGCCCTCTGTTTCTGAAGGATGTGGAGTCCTATATTCATCGCTCGGGGCGCACAGGTCGAGCTGGGCGGACTGGGATCTGTATCTGTTTCTATCAGCGAAAGGAAGAATATCAGTTAAGACACGTGGAACAAAAAGCGGTAAAGTACAGCTTTCTTCTAATTGAAAGACTCTAATTTGCTCAGTTACAGAATATAGTTTATAAAGCACCCAGAGGAGGTTTGGGTCCCTTGAGGAGGGTGGGTGCACTGTTGGTTACTGTGGAGCAGGGAGAGCACTGCAGATTCTCACACCCACACTACTTCAGCAATTGCCAGTAAGGTTGTCCTTGTGGAAATGAGAAAAAACTCGCAGTATTTCAGTGTAGTGTTCACCCTGGTTATCATCTGATCAATGATCTGCATATGTGCAGCTTTCCTGAGAACTGTTACTTGCATTTTTGCACTTTGTGCAGTGTTCCATACAGTAGTTTCCTCGACAATTAAGTATGTGATTGGGATGTATTCCTGGCACGTACAACAGTATTACATTTAAACTAAGGCTCTGTAATTTGTACTTTAATCCAAATCTGTCAGTCTAAAAGTAGGAATTTAGAATTTGTAGGACTCTTATTTTCCCCAGAAATGTACCAGAATGGTTTCTGTTTTCAGTTTAAGGTCACTGAATCATTTAAACTGATCTGGTGCATAAAAGCCTTCTAGGTGTTACCCATTTTCCTGTAAGCTTAACCTTAACAATTTTCACTAGGAAAAATTGGAAATTAAAACGTGAAAATAAGAAGAAAAATTACAGACTTAAATGCCTGTTCTCTTGGAGTTCAATACTGCTTCTTTAGAACTGAATTATCTATGATCTGCAATTTTTATTTGTCTTTTGCCTTTTAAATTTCAGGGCATTACATTCAAGCGCGTTGGTGTTCCTACCGCAACAGACATAATAAAGGCTTCCAGCAAAGATGCCATGAGGTGTGTCTGGGGACTCAAGCCCTGTTGTATCTTCCTGCTTTCCTAGTTCACAAGGGCTATTTGAATTATTCTTTGCTGTCTCTTTGAACTTCCTGAACACTGTTGAAATCTTGGACTACTGGGTTTTTTTCTGTTCCAGAGCCTAGTAAGTACTGGTGTATAAAGTGTTAAATTTTCTTGCTTTAACTACTTAGGTGCCTGGATTCTGTTCCTCAGACTGCTATTGAGTATTTCAGAGAATCTGCTCAGTTGCTAATAAAAGAAAAGGGACCAGTGAATGCTCTGGCTGCAGCTCTGGCCCATATTTCGGGTGCTACTTCCATCGAACAGCGCTCGCTGCTCAACTCGGATGCGGTAAGGAAGGGTGTATGGCTTAAGGCTTGTCTTGGAACTGGAAAAAACCAGCACACCTCTGTGTTGTCTGGATAGAGAATTATTTGTCTCCTGACCATTTTGTTTGAGAACTATACTTAAGCCACTAGGAACTACTGATGTTGTTAAAAGCAGCATTACAGTGACTGTAAAGATACTTGATGCCCTGTAACAGTACCTACTTGAAGATTTAGTTAATGAACTGTAAATTGGCAGCTTTCTCCTGTCTGATACATCTGCTGAAGCTTGTTCCTCTGACCGAGCGGAACATGCCCCATCTCTTTTTAGGGATTTGTTACAATGATACTACGCTGCTCTGAAGAAATAAACAACATGAGCTATGCCTGGCGAAGACTGCGAGAAGTGTTGGGTGATGATGTTGATCGGAAGGTGAACAGAATGTGTTTCCTCAAGGGAAAAATGGTAAGTTTTTGTTTTGTGTCTTTGATACTGGGCTCTTCTGATTGCAGCCTTTTCTTAGCAATTGTCAGGGGAGCTATTTGGTATTTTTCTCTATTCCAGGCACTGTTTATGATGGGCCTCAATGTGTTTTTTTAGTGCTTAGGGCTCTGCTGACATGCTCAGGAGGTGGGATAATGCATAGCTATGGGGATAGCAGAACAGGTAAAAGGTATGAAGTGTGTTAACTGTGCCTTAATGGCAAAACAGAAAAGCATTTCTTAGGACAGTCAGTTCTGATAGTGCCTGTCTGTCAGGTGTAGATTGGTGGGCTCTGTTGTTTTTAGTTGCAGTCATTTAACACACTTGCCTTGTATGCATTAAAATTATTCTTTCTTTTTAGGGTGTGTGCTTTGACATTCCTGTGGCAGACCAAAAAGAAATAGAGGTACGTTCATTGCAAATTCTGGGTACAGCAGGCTGGAGATGGAGCTGGCTGGGCTGGGTTAGACTGAAAACATTATGTAGCCTTTATCCTGCCTTTCCTAGTGGCAAAAGGGATGGCTTGGAAGGAATTGAAGAACAGAACAAGCTCACAGTGTTTCTTTTCTAAGGCATTCCCGTGTGACCAAAAGTCTATAATTTTAAACTTTTGCACTGAGAAAAGGGGTGCTGGATTTGTCTTTGTAGGCAGCAAGCTTTATTCCCCTTTTCTCTATTCCCCACCTCTTGCTTTCACCCAGAATTCTCTCCACAGAAAGTGAATCCAGGTTTTTGCTTTCACCCAGAATTCTCTCCACAGAAAGTGAATCCGGGTTTTTGCTTGGCAGCATTACTATTACCATGCCAAAATTATTGATCCCTTCAGTTGGAAGCTTTAATCCCATATATCAGCTCATGATTTTACCTTTTCAGTTGAACAAATTTAATAATTATTACATACCCTGTATTTGTATTCCTGGAATTTAACTTGCTATGTCTGACTTCGTTCCGATAGGCAAGGTGGGAAGACTCAAAACATTGGCGTTTGTGTGTGGCGACTGAATTACCAGAGTTGGTAGAATCCATACGAGGAGGAGGAGGAGGAGGAGGAGGGGGTGGTGGAGGAAATGGCCGAAGCTTCTCAAGCTCCAGGAACGGTCGGCGTGGTGGCTCTGGTAGAAACAGATTCAGGAGCAGAGGCCAGAAACGAAGTTTCAGCAGAGCGTTTGAACATTAACTTCAACAATCCAGAAGTGAGAAAAAAATGGGACTGAAGTATTTTATATTACATTACACTAGGCTGTTTCTGTGTGTTTGTACCATTGGGGAAAATACTTCATTAAGATATTTTTTTTTGTCAGTACTACTTTGCTCATAAACAAGGTTCTGTTCATTTAAAAGAAAAGTGCAAAGCAAAAACCTGAAGAAATCTGCAAGAAAAAATGAATTGTTTCTTTTGTTTCTCATACTGCTCTTTGAATCTTTCCATAATATGTCTGTTGTGTTCAAAACTGTAGCCTGGTTCACTGTATAATATATAGATCTGAATTGCTGCTCAAACCTGTACATTTTCTGATAAATATTATTTTACAACTTCATATTTTGTTGTCATGCATTTGAAGCAGTATTTTGCAGGTGGACATTCGGGAAGGTGCCAGATTGGGGAGTGTGGCAGCAGGAGCCCCTGAAAGAAACATAAATCCTATTGGTTTTTATTTTGTGGATTTGGAATGAAGCTCTTCTTTCCCTAAAACTTACTGGTTTTTAGTTTCTGTCCCAAATTGTGACTCCTTATACAACAGGGGTAGGAAAGGCAGTTTCCAAAGCATGAGGGGGAGCCCCCTTAGGAGGAATCCTGATGAGGGAGAACTGTGAGGGAGATCCATAATGCCATGAGGGTGTTGGAAAATGTGGAATATGTTAAGATCATCATAGGTAAGAATGCTTGCCAATGTAGGATCTTTGTATATTTTGAAGCCTAATCAGTGGAACAGATAGCAGCAGCCCTTACTCAAGGACATCCTGGAACTCACAAGCTTTAAGGATGAAGTAAATCAGTATGCTGATGTATGTCTATGTATACACTGTTGGGTTGGCAAAATACTCAAGGTCCATGTATCATATGGCTGAACTATGTTTTAGTATTATAACTAAAAATCACGGCTACCGGTCAGAAAGACGCCTACCTAGGGGGACAGGACCCTTCTCCTGACCATGCGGAGAAGTTACCTGGGATTACTTCACTTGTATGGAAAGTACTAACCAATCCCTGTAGAAGGGGTGCACTGGGCACGTTCCTAACCCTGAATTTCTGTGTGTGAATGATGGCGTGACAAGCCCGATGGTGGTTCTACACTTGTGCAACACCACCGAGCACCCGGGCTTGCGCAGCTCTGAAGTCAGCAAGGTCTCTCTCGAGTGTGTCATTATTGGCTTGTTGCACACCGGGGAACGAGCCCGGCTTTGCGGGCAACAAGGGGAGCCCCATCAGGGGAGGTCCGTGAAAGGAGGTCTGTTAAGCAGCCCATGAGGCGAGCTCCGTGAGGGAGCTCATGGCGGCGGAGCGGCGCGACGGAAGGGGCCGGCGGGCGGCGCGGCGGAAGGGGCGGGCCGGGGCGGGCCCGGCGCAGNCAGCAGCGCGGCCGCCGCGCACCTGCCCGGGGAACAGGCGGCAGCCATGCCCGCCGCCGAGCCCGAGCACAGCCCCGCCGAGCCCCAGGCGCCGGCCGCCGAGGAGTCGCTGCGCCGCGGCCGCCGGAGGAAGGTCAAGGTGGGAGCGCCACGTGCGGCCGCGGGTGCGGCCATTTTGTGCGGGCTTGGGGGGCTTCCAGTGGGCTGGGGGCGGGCAGCGGGAGGAAGGGGCTTCCTCCGTGTGACCGCGGCTTTCCCGCAGCAGGAGGAGACGCCGGAGAAGAAGGTGAAGCGGCAGGTGAAGGCGAAGCGGCGCGGTAAGGCCGAGGCCGAGCAGGCGCAGCCCGAGGAGAGCGGCCTGGGGGACGGCGACTTCGAGCCCCCCGTGCCCAAGAAGACGAAAAAAGTCAAGGAGAAGAGCAACGGTTTGATAGGAGAGGGCGATGCGTCCCAGCACGCGGTGAAATCATCCTCCGCTGGGAGCGACAGCGTGACATCCCCGGCTGCCCAGAGCGTGGCCGCCGGCGAGCAGGACAGCGACGCTGAGGTAGGGATGCTCTGGCAGCACAGCCCGTGTCTTGGTTAATTAACATTCTGCTAGTAGTTAGTGGGCTTAATAACACGTAGTGTGCGCTGTGTGGAGACTTGAGCTGCGAGACAGTGGGAGCACGAGGCATCTGTCGTGGGCGCATTTTGCCGCTGGATGCGCGGCACTTGGTCCTGGGCATCGGGAGTGCCGGGCATCCTGCCGGGCATCCTCTGCCTCTCATCCTGCCCGGGATGCTGCTCGTTCCCGCCGGGCTGCGGGGGTGAGTGAGGCTCGGCAGCACACGAGCCAGCACGTGGGAGCTGCTCTCCACGTGCTTTCCCCCTCTGGATAAATGCCAGGCGTTTGGAGCAGCGTGTCCTGCAGGGACGGCGGCTGGTTGAGGGAGCAGTTTCCATGTGCTGCTCGTCTTCGTGTCACAGCTTGTTTGTGTCCCACAGCACAAAGGTTTTTCCCTGCTGCACATGCACTCACAATCACAGAAACATGCCTTGCTTTGTGCTGTGATGGCACTTTCTCTCTCTGATGGTGGGACCGTTGAAGAAGTATTGGCAAAGTGTTCTGTAATGGAAAGCCACAGTTATCCTCATTAATTCCCACTTCTCACGAATATGTGCAAGGGGCCCTGTGTAGGGGCTTCTGTGAGTAGTTTTGTGTCTAAGGTGGGAACATGAATCAAGAGAGTGCTTTTTGTACATAGAATGTAACGATGTGACCTCTTGGATCTCTTAAGTAACAATCAAATTTTGTGTTTTAAGTATTTACTAGTGTGTAAAGTTCAAAGCTCTTTGCATGGTGTACCACGTAGGTGTCTTCTACAGGGAAAATCCTGCTTTGCACAGTGAATTGTGACACCAGATATGTTTTGTTGTGAGAAACAGTTTTCTCATGGTTTCAGTGGACCCTGGTTAAGATTTTTAACAAATGCTTTCCATGTCCTGACTTGCCAAGCATGTATGTACAAGTGCCTGCATCAAAAGGGGTTTCTTTTTCATTGAACAGAAAGGAGGTATCTGGTTAAATTGTGGTTGTAAAGCAAATGCACAGCTTTTCTTGAGTAACTATGTAGGGTGTCTTCTATGCTCATCTTGGAGGGCTTCTAAATATTTTTCTTTTTTTATTTTTATCCCATTAGGAGCTGACAGAAGAAGCAAAAGAAGGCGCCTTCTCTAATTTTCCTCTCTCACAAACCACTATCAACCTTCTCACAGGTTAGTTCATGTGGTAAAAGACATTTCTGTAAACGTTTGGTCAGAATTGCACTGTTACCTGCATAAGCCAAGGGTAAATAGTCCTAAATTGTGTTACATTTGTATGGTAAGAATGACTTGAGCAGTCACTGTGATTCAGAGAACCCGCTGTTGTTAGTAGAAAAAAGATTTCTGGTTTGCTCAGTTTCAGGTGCCTTAAAATGAGATTATTCTTCCATGAAGTGGTTATTCCTAGATACACATTCTAGAGACACATTTCTCATCAGCATTATTTTGTATATCTTCTATTCCTATGTCTGCTGTCTACAATATTGCTTCTTAGACAAGCCTAATGGAGTCTTGAAGACTATTTGCCTTGTGTGAACAGATTGTCTAGGGTGATCTTCATAGTTTGGGGCATTTTCATATCACTTTGTGATCAGTTTTGTTGAGGAAGTAATTGCTGTAGGGTTCTTGTCCCCTGTGTTGGGAAGATGTGCAATTCTTGTTTGTTGAAAAAAATTCTCCATGTTGCTTTATGTTTTTCTTGCTGTGAAGTTTCTTTTGAATGGGTTGTTTCACTTCCACTGTGCAAAATCTCCTTGAAGGTTTAGAATGTTTTGAAACAAACACCATCACCTTCTTGCCTTCAAAACCAAGCTACCACAAAATTTTGAGCTGTATCAGAAAAAACATGTTGGGTTTTTTCCTTCCTCTCCTGTTATCTTAAACTGTACATTGCAAAGAAGACTGTGGATACTCAACACTCGCTGTGTGGGTGGAATATCTTTTGTTCTAGAGTAGGAATAAAACATAAAAATACATGGTTTTCTTCTAAGTTGCAATTTCTGTTGTGTACAAGAGTTGAGGTGGTGTGCCCTAAGTATTTGAGCTATTTATATATGAGGGCTTCTAATTGTTCACCTTTTAGTGAAACCTCTTTCAATTATCTTACAGCTCGAGGTGTGAAATACCTGTTCCCTGTGCAAGTGAAGACTTTCCAGCCCATATATGATGGCAAAGACGTAATTGCTCAGGCTCGAACAGGAACTGGGAAAACCCTTTCCTTTGCTCTTCCACTGATTGAAAAACTTCAGAGCATCTCACAGGATGGGAGAAGAGGCCGTGCACCAAAAGTAACTTAAGGGTTTACACCAAAACCTTAGAGCATGGCAGGTTTTGAAAGTGGTTTTACCGTTGCTTTGGGGTTTTTAATTTGGGACTTCTTTGTCCTTTACTGGTTTTTGTAATACTGAATGCTTTGCTCAGGTCAGGAGATGGCGTGACAGAGTTTTGCAGCATCACAGTAGTGACACATTTAGTGTTTGGGGTCCCCTGTGACTGTGTTTGGGGGAACAGTCAGGGCACTGTGGCAGTGTCTAGGGAACTCCCAGGCTGCTGTCCTGGCGCACTTAGCGTGCAGCTTTGGGGTTCAGTCCTCTGCCTCTTCTGAGGTGATGTGTGAGTCACCTGGACTTGGCTCTGTTCGCTGAGGTTGTTTTTCTCTATAAATTCCACGGTGATAACAGAAGGCTTTTGGGGTTTTTTTTTTTCCCCCTCTCATGTGTGGAGACTCAAGAGATGCAAGTGGTGTTTACCAGAGATAGAATTGGTAACCAGATGCCAGTGATCAGATACCTATTCCCATGCCTTGCAGTGTATATATTTATCATTACACTGCAGAACTATATATAGTCTGCAGATTTGTTGCCTGCTTACTCCTTTTGCTTTATTAACAAGGCAATGTAAATTTTAAAATCATACTGTCTGAAAGATTTTAAGAGATCAGCTCTTTGTTTTATTGGTTCATTCTTAAATAAAATGTTGGGGGGAAGGGTACGTACTGGAGGAAGGCAGGTTGGTGGAGAAAAGGAAGGATGTATGGCTGGAGTGCATCGTGCTATGTATCTTTTAAAATCTCATTGCACCAAATTCAGTGACTGTTCCTACCCTCTAATGCTGAGCTGCACGTTTGTTGACCTTAGTAATGTTGCTGAAGTGTCTTTTAACTGGCTTTAATGTAAGAAAGAAAATGACTGTTGTTCTAGTCTCGGTTATCTTGTAACACTTCCCCTTGCTCTCTCTTGCTGGCTCTGAGGCTCCTTGTCCAGGTTGCAGGCAATATTAATATTCCTGGGATGGTGGGTCACTGAGGGCACCTCTGCAGCAAGTGTAGGATAAAGATGGGAGTGCAAGCTGTTTGACAGGAAATAAACTCTTTTCTCCTATACCTTCTCCCAAGCACAGCTGCAGTTTTGTCTGTTTTTCTCTCCCTTCAGGTCCTGGTTCTTGTTCCAACCAGGGAACTGGCCACTCAGGTAGCCAAAGACTTCAAGAATCTCACAAAGAAACTGTCAATTGCTTGTTTTTATGGAGGAACTCCATATAAAGAACAGCGTAAGTAACTGCTAAGGAATTACTAATGGATTGGAGCTGGTTTTCTCCAAATGCACTCCATAAGTAAAAATGGGCTTTTTGCCCCCTCAGACTTTGAGTTCAGTCAGGAACTCAAATGATGTGGCTTTCAAAGGATGCACACAGCCTGAGTTGAATTATTTTAGTTCCAATAAATCTTTATGACAAAGAATGGTTGTAGTTCTGTGAAGTGTCTAGTCCTTTTAGTTTCTTCTTTATTGTGTTTTTGTGTGGCCATAGACCGGGACTAGGTGACAGTCCACGGAAAGGTGAGAACTATGTATGTGCCTGTGGCTCTGTGTGTCTCCAGTAGCTGTGACAAAGAGTTTAGCTGGAAGACTGAAGTGTTGCCATGTAGTAAAGCTCTGAAGGTTTCTGATGTCTGCAGATTGTTGCTTGGAAATTGGTGTATTTCCCTGTAACTTCAGTGAGGTCTGGCTGGCACTCCTGACAGAGCAGCTAGGACTGCGGTTAAAACTTCTGTATCTGTTACCTTTGGATGTTGTGCTTTATTCTAAGGTTAAAGGGCAGCAGCTTTTTGCTTCTGAAATGAGAAGTGTTGCTGTACAGTGCTCACTTTTTATCATGTTGTCTCTTAGCAGTCTGACACTGTCTTTGTTTCTCTGTCTTCCAGTTGATCTCCTTAAAAGTGGCATCGATATTCTAGTGGGAACTCCTGGACGGATCAAAGACCACATTCAGAATAGCAAGCTGGAACTTTCCAGTGTGAAGCATGTTGTTTTGGATGAAGTGGATCATATGTTAGACATGGGCTTTGCTGAACAAGTGGAAGAAATCTTGGGATCATCCTATAAGAAAGGTGAACTCAGACATCAGGAGAGGAATAGGGGGACAATGCAGAAAACACAGTTATGCTACTTCAAAAACTTCTGGTGCACCTCTAACTTAAATTCTTTGTGTGATGCTAGAAAAGGGCAAGGTAGAATTGGAAAAGGTTCAAAGAGAGGTGACAGATGGCTGAAGGGCTGGAGTGGCATCTCTGGAAGGAATGGAGTAAAAAAAAACAGAGAGAAAGGCAACAAACCCAACTCCCTAAGCCCTAGTGTTCCTCATCCTGAGAGAGGTGACTTGAGCAGAGGGTTAGGGTTATGGTCTGTCTGTACACTTGTCATCACACAAAGCTGACAGCTAGGGAGTATTTGCTCTTTTCTGATGTAGTTAGTGGGTGTTCAGCAGAGCTGACAGGTGCCAGGTACGGAGCAGAAGGAGGTTATTTTAGTGTGTGAAACTCCTTGCCACATTTCACTAATGCCAGAATTTTTGAAAAGGCTTGAATTACTGGAAATAGAAATCTCAGCGATTACTAAAAGCAAGACTTATCACTTTGGCTCTGAAAGCCACAAAAAGATTGCTGGCAGTGTTTCTTCACGTCTTGTACTGACTTGGTGCACACAGAAACCTGTCAGTGTGAGAGCAACTCTTGCTTTTTTATCAGTGTTCAAGTGTCATGGTCTGTTGTGATGTCTGAAGTCGATGGCCTTTCCTTCCAGGCTCCGAGAACAACCCGCAGACATTGCTCTTTTCTGCAACTTGTCCACGATGGGTTTACGATGTAGCAAAAAAATACATGAGAGATGAGTATGAACAGATTGACCTGATTGGAAAGAAGACTCAGAGGACAGCCACAACTGTGGAAGTGAGTGATTCTGCTGCAGAGCAGTGCAGGTCCTGAGAGCAAGTGGCCTTGATAAAATGGGTTGTGCATTGACTTTACAAATGGGCACATGGAATGACTTTTCACATGGTTGACACACAGATTTTGTAAGCAGAGCTTTCAAAAAAATTAAAATGCTTTGTTTTGTTCGTTTTGTCTGTCCTGGGCGTGGCTTAGATTTAACATGGGTTTCTTGTTTCTTTCCCAAACAGCACTTGGCTATACAGTGCCGCTCATCTCAGAGAGCAGGAGTTCTTGGGGACATCATTCAGGTCTACAGTGGCAGCCGTGGGCGGACCATTGTCTTTTGTGAGACCAAAAAGGAAGCAAATGAGTTGGCTATGAATGCTTCGCTCAAACAGGTACCGGGGGCTGAGTGGAGGGCAGTGATTTGGGTAGTCAGGGGTTGAATGCCCTGAAATAGGAGGTTGCAGCTGTGGGGAGGAAATTGTATCTCTGGGTGGTTTTAACCCTTGTGAAAGCTGTTTATCAAAATTGAACTTTGAAGTTAAAATATCCTCTTGACTGAAATTATGAATTTATTCCTTTGACTTTAAAATCGTGCAGGACACGGATAAATAGGAAATACACAGCTTATGCTGAATAATCAGGAGATAGTAATAATTGTAACAAACAGGAGCTAGCGTAGTGGGCATATCCCATTTTCCATTACTGTGCTTTTTGGATTCCCTGCTCTTAATGGCATTTGATCTTTGAACAGTCACTCAGGAAAATCCAGCTAATATGGTAGAATGAAATGTCTTGTTGCCCTTCAAAGGTTTGCCAGGAGTTTGTTGGGAACTCAGGTGATCTATTGAGAAGGTCTTCCGTGCTTGCTTGAATTACTGCCCTTTTTCTGAATGTGAGGGAAAGTGCTGCATATTTTTCGGAGAAAGTCCTGTTTGCTACTAAATGCTGATTTATGGAGAGCGGGCAGTGGTGGGAATACATGATTTGCCTAATGTTAGAGAAATCTCATGTACCATCCACATAAAAAACTTGTAGCAATAATTTCTGCCTGTTGGCCATGCTGCTTTCACAGTAAATCCCAGAGAAGGATCAAACAAAGTAGGATGCTTTATATTCCTTTGGTATCAGCTTTGTAATTATTTCGTGTTGCTCTGCACAGTATTTTGGGGTTTACAGTTAAATATCTTTAGATGCTGCAGCCTAGACTCCCATTAAGTGCTGTGTTAATGATTTGTTGCACTGACAGGATGCCCAGTCCTTGCATGGTGACATTCCACAGAAACAGAGAGAAATTACATTAAAAGGCTTCAGAAATGGTGTGTTTGAAGTTCTGATTGCAACAAATGTCGCTGCCCGTGGTTTGGATATTCCTGAGGTTGACCTTGTTATACAATGCTCACCACCTAAAGTAAGTCATTAGAGGAAACTAAAATTGTATTTACTTTGTTTTTGGTGCCAGAATGGTGGGTTACTTCTCTGTTTCATCAGAAGTATGTTCTGTTCCAATTCACAAATTAGGTGAATTTTTTGTAAATGCCAGGCCTAAAATTTTGTAGTTATAGTTTTACAGTTTGAGCTTTGATTAAAGTCTTGGGTTTTGTTTACTCTGGAAACTCCTAAGATGGGTTTTGACATTGTGCAGCTTTTCTGAATTCCTTCTGAATGTTGCTGAGTTTCGTAAAAATTCTAAAATATTTCTGCTGCCTTTTTCATGTTTTGAAACTCCAGTGGAGCTTTTTATTTAAAAAAATTAAAATGTCTGTCAGCAGTGTTTGTTGAAGCTGAGCAGCATGCTTAGGGCGGGGGAGCACATGCAAACCTGAGTGGTTTATGTGTAGTTTTAAGTTTGGGTATAAGCACATAATGTGTCACTCCTTAGGCTTCTGAATTTGGATTTAGCTTGCGTTTAACCTGAAATGTCAACAGTTTAAATAACATAAGGTTTTCTCATGTTGATCTGAATTTGTGAAGGATGTTGATTCCTACATCCATCGTTCTGGACGCACGGGTCGAGCTGGCCGGACCGGCATCTGCATTTGTTTGTTTCAGAGAAGAGAAGAAGATCTTCTGAAACAAGTCGAGCACAAAGCGGTGAGTTGTACCTCAGACCTCTGCTTAAGGAAATTATTCAGCTCTCAAAGGCCCCTGCTACTCTTAGACTTTGTAATCGTGGGTTGCTGAGTCCAGAATGGGACTCTGTTGTCCCATTGACCAGTAGGCCTAAAGTTCTGATAGTTGGTGTCTGTAAATGCTTTTGTGTCGGCCTGTTCTTGCATTGCCTGAGTTTTCCCATGGTGGCAGTCCTCTGTGGATGTCAGCAGGCAGGCTGGGACAGGAATGCATGAGGCAGGCCGTGCCTTGCATCACAGTCTGCATGTACATTGGAGTAAAGTAGCTCCAGATTAACAAAGCTAGGAACTTAAAAGCTTTATTTTATCTTTAGAAATAACTTAGTAAACTGTATGTTGATCCTGCAAATACTAAGTAAAGATCTCAGTAATGTGATTTAGATAGGATCGAATTGTAGAGTGCTGAAAATACCTTTAATTTGTTTTCTTAATTTCAGGGTATTACCTTTAAGCGTGTAGGCGTTCCCTCTGCTACAGATGTAATTAAAGCTTCAAGTAGTGATGCCAAAAAGTAAGTTTATTTGCCTGTTCTTAAAAAAGGTTTAGAGATGTTCTTGCTCTAGATGCTTAGAGCTTAATGCAAAGCTTTAAGGGATCAGACCTGTATGTGAGCGTGGCTTTGCCTATGTTGTAGAACTCAGCTGCTGTGTGTACAGACAACATAAGATGGTATCAGTAAATCTCTGTGAGCTGAACATAGACCTTTTCATAGAACATAATGTTCTCTAAGTTTTTGCGAAAATTAACCTTTGTTTATAAAATCAGAAATCAGTGACAGAAGAGGGAATTACTGTCATGAGGGGAAACTGATTTTGTCTGCTTGTATGACATGGTGGAAGCAGTGTGCAAAAAGCAATACTTGGTATAAAGAGGAGTTACTCTGCAGTAGTGAGGGCGTTTTAGCCCTGGCTTGTGTTTCTTTATATTATTTCCAAGGGTTGTGGCTTTCATTCCATGCAGCTCTGTTTACATTTGCTGCCCCAGTGGTGGAAATTGCCTTGAATCAGATTATTATAATTAGCAAGAATTTGACCAGTGTAAAGCAGATGATGGATGGGCATGGTGTTGGGTTCACTGTGTACTGAAAAATGATGGGGGGAGCTGTAGGACCAGAAACAGCATTACAGAAGTAGCTGTTTTTAGTTTCCTATCTTTTTTTTTTTTCACCCCCCTGCCTTTTTCAGAAATAACCAATTTAGGGTATGTCTTAAACATGGCTGCACTTCACAATGGTCTTTTCTTATCTCTTTAAACCCGTGTTGTAACTGTGTAGGTTGCTGGAGGCCGTTCCTCCCTCTGCAGTAGACTACTTCAGAAAATCAGCTGAAGAGCTGATAGATGAGAAGGGGGCGGTGGCTGCCCTGGCTGCAGCCCTGGCGCACATTTCTGGGGCAGCTCACATCCAGCAGCGCTCCCTGCTCAACTCAACAGCTGTAAGTAACAATGCACCCGTGGTAACAAGGATGGATGCATGAATTGCTTGTGTCCAGGCCGTGTGTGGCATCTCCTTCCCAGGCTTTTTCAGCTGGATTTCTGAATACCTGTTACCCCCCAGGCTCCTGCTGTGTTGCTTGTTCCTTAGCTGAAAGCAGCTCTTCCCGGGAGAAACTTGAAATCTGTAAATTTTCTTGTGATGAGAGTTAAAAGAATTTCTCCAGGGACTGAAGTGACAGAAGACTTTGATGCTCTAAGAGAGTTTAACTAATGACATTTTACAAGCAAATAGATTGATTCGTGCTATTGTAGTTTCCCCTTTATCAGAAATCTTTTGCAGTTCTGTCATATTGCAAGTATAGCATGTGATTACCTGATCTCAACGAGATCGTGACTGATGAAAAGTACAGCACTTCCTTTTTCTAATGCATTTAGGGAGAATGTGGCCCAGCTCGTTATGTGGTAACGCAATTTTGGACATACCATGTGATTGGACTGTGGTTCTCATATCAGTTTGGGGTTTTTTTTATCTGTTTTCTAGCAGTAGGTTTGAGCAAGTTTAGCCTTGTTAAACATTTTTCTGTGTTTCCTGCAGGGCTTTGTGACCATGGTGTTGAAGTGTTCAATAGAGATGCATACCATGGGCTATGCCTGGCGGGGGCTGAAGGAACAGCTTGGGGAGGAAGTCGATAACAAAGTGTCTGCAATGCGTTTCCTCAAGGGGAAGATGGTAAGATGGCCCAGCCTTGGGAATGGAGGGATTTGGGGCTTTGTGTGTGTTCACATGTAGCCAGTTGGTGCAGCGATTGAGGCTGGGGTTCTGAAGTACTGGTACAAAATGTTGGTCCCGCACTATCCTACTCAATCTCATTTCTCAGGAAATGGTAACCTGTCACGAGTATGCTGTTTATGCATACGCTATTGGGAAAAAAAAAAAGGCATTGATGGTAGTTGAGTGCTTTAAAAGACTTACCAGAGACATTACTCCTAAATGATAATGCAGGAATTGCCTCCTAAAAAAAAGGCATCAGAAATATATATGTAGTGGGATTGGTTGTTGAGGCCTTTATTCTTTCATTGTAAACTTGTGTCTCTTTTTTTTTGTTTTGTTAGGGCGTGTGCTTTGATATCCCTGTTGATGAACTGAGTAACATACAGGTATGTTTGTGTAGCCAGATCCGGCCTTAAAACCTGTTGATTTGAAAATTGGCAACTGCCATGTAGGATTGAGTATAGGGTGGTTTGGGAGATTGAGGTTTGTTGCATAGGCAACAGAGTGATTAGAAAGAACACAAGCATAGTCATTAGAAAATACCCTGCCATGCCTCTTCTCATTTCTGTTCTGTGATATTACCTTATTTCATGAAACAAAATTCTGTGGTCTTTGGCTAGTCTATGTTTTGGCCCTCCAGTGTATTTTATATCCTTTGTCACAGGACTGTGAGTGTTTCCCAAGGGGGATTCAGTGGCCTTTCTTGGCAGGGTTGGGATTTGTCTGGAAATGCCTTTGCATTCAGTGTTGCTTCTGCTGCACCAGGTGGCTTGGGCACCCCTGCAGGCACATGAAGTGTGGTTCCATTGCTCTTGTTCCAGGAGCAGTGGAGGGACACGCGGCGCTGGCAGCTGTCGGTGGCAAGTGAGTTGCCTGAGCTGGAAGAATATCCCCAGGAGGCGGGACGAGGGTTCTCCAGGTTCGGAAACAGCAGACAGGGAGACTTCAAGAGAAACAGCTGGTTCAAGAGTGGAAATCGGGGACTGTAACAGAACACTCGATTAACCTCTGCTACAGATACGGGACTGAGCTGAATTTTATCAGACAGTAAAAGCCTGTTAGACACTCCTCTTTGTCTTTATTCCTTGATAAAGCAGCCTGTCTTTGAGGATGGCTAAAAATTATGTTTGCTGAAATGACTGGGTGTTTTGGCGGATTTTTCCTTCTGCCCAGCAAAGTAACTGCTGCATGTAAGGGCCTCTGTGACCCGGTGAATGTGCCTGGAAACTCTGCACCGCGAGGGAACAAAATTCATGCGAACACGGACAGTTACCACGCCCTGCCTCTTCAGCAGCGTTAAAAAAATCGGGTTCTAAAATAAATTCTTTTCAGAAAAACTGGACAGCGACCCCTGGGCGCGCTTCCCGCGGGTGCCGGGGCCGCGGTGCCGCCTG
>VZTF01001476.1:1016667-1041269 GCA_013397755.1 Cnemophilus loriae
CCTTGTGTCTGCGGGCTGTGCCGGGTGGTCTCTGCAGCGGGCTGCGAAGAGATCCAGGGCGCTCCCGTGTCGGGACAGGTGCTGCTCGTTTAACCATGATAAACACAGCAGCACTGGCCTTCAGTTCTTGCTGGAAGGAATCATTCACCGGTGGTGGCTGTTGGAGGGGTGCTCTTCTGTTTTAAGCCTCCTGCTGCTGCCTCCGGGTGTACGGAGCATCTGAAATGTGTTCTCCTAATTGAAACTGGGTGTTGACAGAGTAGTGTGCTCTTCTGGACAGACTGAGACAGAACTTGTCAAAACTGTGCAAGAATAAATTAGTAAAAGCCGTCCAGAATTTATTTGTGATTCCTTAACTCATTGGTTGTCAAAGTGAAGTTGGGAGATGCTTTTATTGATGCATTATCCTGAAACAGTAAATTGTTTGCTTTTCAGCATTGCCTGTTATATTTTAAGCTATTACATTTTGTCCCAGATGGGTAAATACAGTTTTGTTGGTGCTTGAAGTAATAATATTTTCTCTTTATTCTGAAGAAGGGAATACTGTTATCAAAATTAGTTCTTGCTACATCAAGATTCACTGAAGAGCCTTTACTTGATCACTCTGTCATGGTAGCTGGTGTGTAGTTAGGTATCTTAGGTATCTGACTCTAGACTGTACATGAAACAGAGCAGTTATTTAGATGTCTCTGTCAAAAATGGTTGCTCTAATTAGAAAAGGCTCCATAGCGCTTCCTCATCAAACTGTCAGGGAATTGTGGGCTGACGCGGAAAGGTGCAAGTGAAGCGATGACTTGTCTTACACTGGTCAAATTAGCTGAATTGTCTGAAACAGCGAGGTTACATCTGCTCCCTGTCCTTCAGTGTGAGGGTCTGGGTACACTGCTACAGATCTGTTACCCTTTGTAAGACAAGGAGCGTGCTCCAGCTGAAATAAGATAACATCTTCCCACATGTTCCTGGGGAGATGTGGCTCTTGTGGCTCAGGACCAGATGTTCCACCGCGCTTCTGAATTGGTGTGCTGGAAAGCAGCTCTTCTCTCTGTCAGCCCAGAGTTTGCGTGGACTTCCCTGTTTCGGGGCCTTCAGGAAGCAGCAGGATGGAGTTTGTTACGCATGTGAAGGGTTGTGGTCCAGCACTGATGGGTCTGCTGTTACCTGGCACTGTGCTAAGGTGAGGAGCTGAGCGCAGCGCTGGGAAATGAACCCTCAGCCCTCGGTCCCAAGGGCTGTAGCAGGCTTGAGTACTTCATTTAAACGATTTCTGATTTAAAAGCAGTGATTGTCATCAGTGGCTGTACTTCTCCACCTTCTGAGACGTGTGGAGCATGTTGCCACGGCACTGACTGCTATTTTGAAGGAAGAAGCATTCCTTTTTCCTGCTGGGCCTCTTTCTGTAGCCCCACTTCTGATTTCTGAGCTTTTACATAAGATTGTGTTTCCCAGTCTCTGTCTAATGGAATCTGGTCTGTTCCACTGCTTGGCCTTCGGCAAAGTGTTTCAGTTGGTAAACAACATGTGATGTGCTTTCTTATAAAAACAGTAGAATGGAATTGAAAGGGACACAGGGCTGGCATACAGTTGCACATTCTAACTATTTTGAAGGTTTTTGGGGGCTTTTTAGCCCTCTTGAGTTTTGTAACAGCACTGCCTAGGATTTAAATTAGCACATCAGACATAGATTATTATTAACACCTTTGTCTTATTAATAAAATTAGAGGCACTTTTTGTAGAAGTTGGTCTCACAGATGCAGTAAATTGCTATGTACATTGCTTTAACTTCAAATTTGAAGGCAGTAGTCTATAACTTTTGGATCTCAGAGGTGCTTTTCATTTCTTTCCATTGTTGAAGATGTACAGGCATTCATTCCTAGCATATTTTTTTCTATGGAGTCATGTTAACAAATTTCTGATTTCTTGTCTCTTTTTTTATGATATTTGTATGTGATGTAAAAGCTGCATGAATTGGATGCAGAACATACTCTGTGGAAAAAGCTCGTTATTTGAACACACTAGTCCTTACGTAGGAGAGGAAACAGAGAAAGACTGTGAGGTGAATTTTTATGTGAAATTTGCTGTGTGAAAACCCCCTCCCTTTTCAGCAACTCACAGTGAAATGTGTGGGCATGATTTCTGCTTTTTGAAATCCATTGTAGTAGAACAGACATATATAAAAGGTTGAAGACTGATCAGTTGTTTGGAAAAAAATGTGTAATGTAAATGGAACATGACTTTTTTTTTTCCCTTTTACCTTTAGAACAATCTGGGTATCCTGTGGTCTCAAAGGGATGAAATTGAAACTGCACAAACTTACTTGGAATCTGCAGAAGCCTTGTATAACCAATACATGAAAGAGGTACTGTGTTAATATCATAGCAGGTATTACTTTCACATGCCACTTGCAGGTTAAGTAATCTCTGAAATAAACATAATTTGAGTTTCTGTGCTTTATACTGGCTGCTGTGATACCTTTGGCAAGTGGTACAAGTTGTACTGCAGTATAGGACAAGGCAAACTAGAGCATTACATGCTAATTTCCAAATAGAAAATAATTTTGCTCAAAAATAATGGTCCCTTTCGAATCCAAAGGGATTCGAAAAAATCCAAAAATCCCTTTAATAATCCAAAGTTGACGCCTGGTAGAATTTGGATTTTAATAAGGACTATTATTAAATCTTATCTTGGAAATGCAGTAAAAATGTCCATTACTTTCAGTGGGAAAAGGAAACAAAACTAATATTTGCATGGTTTGCTCTGACTGTGCAGTGTTTTGCAGGGGCAAGTAGTTTAGTTCCATATCCAGGAGGACAATCTCACAGACAGCTAACCCTCTCATGCATATTAAACAACCTTTTGAGCTGTGGATTCTGCTGTGTATCCTACAAAGACTCCGTTGTGCTATTTTTAAGCTCTTTGCAAAGCTGTTTCTACACTGACTTGCCTCAGGGACAGTTCTGGAGTGAGCTAAAAACATTTGTGGCCTTCAAGAAGCAGAAGCTGTGTTTCAGGACAGCTGAATAGGTTGGACAGACCTTAGTCTCATGAAATTACAGGTTCGGTTCAGGTTTTACATGAAATTGGTTTAGAGTACCAATTATTCTTGTGGAGATTTTTAGAATGGGCAAGTCTTTATTGGTTGGTTACTGCCCTCTTTCCACCTCTGCAGCTATGCTGGCCTACAGTGATAGGAGAGGTGATGGATCCAGAAGAAAGCCCCAGTTGTGCTGAAAAGCTTGTCAGCTTATTTCCTGCCCTCTGGATCGGATGGGCTAACTAGAGATACTGCATCTCTCTACAGACTCTCTCTCTCATTAGTTTCTGATGTTCACCTTTGATATTTATACCCAGCCCCAGCTATCACCTGACCTCCAAAAGCTTCTGGCACTTGCTCCAGTGAATATGAAATGAAACTGGTACTATGGTATAGTGGATTAAAGTCCTGCCAAGTACTTCACATTTGCACTGTAGACTTTTCTGAAACTTAGTTTTTGTTAGTAGTGCTTACTGAGTATTCTGGGGCTTTGCTGCCTGACTAGGGTTGTACCTACATGATGATCGCTTGCCACACTTTTTCCCCCACCATTATTTGCCACTTACAGTTCAAGGCATTATGTAGTCAAACATAACTATGCTTTAAGTCTTCCTTTTAGAAGAAACTACAGATTTATACAATGATGTCAACATTTGTCTTTCACAAATTATAAATATGTGAATATACTTTTCTTAACATTCCCCATTTTTGGGCTGTCAGGAAGCCTTCCTGTCAGGGAGTCTTTGGTAAACTGCTGATGCTGGAGACATTTTCCTGAGCTGGTGGATTTAGTTGTTTACTGACTGGGCCTAATTAACTTACAAATTGGATAGGGTGGTTTCCCCCCGCTAAAGCAAAACCAAGGCAAGGAGCTTGGGCTAACGAAGTCCACTTAGAAAGGAGCATTGGAGAGCTCTTTCTGAGGATAAGTAAAGGCATAAGGCTTGATATCAGAGATAGATCTGCAGATACAGAAAGGAGGCGAGAGTTTTGCTTACTGTGTCATTGCACTTGCTTTCTTTGCAGGAATAGCTCTAGAATTGCCAGACTATACTCCAAATCTTGTTAGAAGGTTTGTATCTAAAGAAAGCAAGAGGAAGGGTTATAAATTCACATCTAGAAAACTAATGAGGTGTAAACAAAAACCTACAGATTAGAAGATGGTATACAAAAATCTACATGCCTCTGGTAGGTCAAACACGCTTTAATTTATTTGTCACTATCTGTTTCAGGTACATTTGTTCATTTTTTAAGATGAGTAAAACACTTCTATTAAAAGCAAGCAAACAAGTCTGTTCAGGGATTTTTAATGAGAAGCAGTACAAACATAGTATGTGTTCTTCCCTGTAAAGTGAATGTATTCTCTGCCCTTGTTTCTGTTCCTGCCTGAGTCTGTATTAACTCATGAAAAGTATTTATTGAAACTGATTTTTATTTGTTGCCTTACCGTTTCTTGGGCTAAGAAATAAATGGAGTTAGGAAGGGGCTAGAAAAGCTGCATGCAAACCTGGGCTTTGTTGCTGGCAGACACATTGGATACCCTCCAGGATGCACTGTGTAATGGGAGAAAAGCTCTCTTTAAAAGATGGTTTCATTTGAAGTGTTTTAGAATTGGCACCTGAAGTTATTCACAGTTGCAAAGGAAAATAATAAAGAGCTAATAAAGCTCTGCCACAAGCAATGTTAATCTGTTGGGGTTGCCTGTGAGCTGTCTGGTAACATTATTGACAGTTGTCTTAAGGCAGACTTGGATACAGCAATGCCAAAAGGTGTATAGTTGTCCGTGTAAAGATTCTGACAGAACTCGTGGTTTAAAAAACAAAAAAGTGCTTCTAATGATGGGAACTACCACGTTTAATAACATGCATGTAGGTTATGCCTGATAGGAAGGTTTAGCAGCTTCATCCTCCAAAGACATTGCTTGTTGTCTCATTTGTCTGGCTGAGTAAATGATCTTACCAGGTCGTGGATACGGAGAGTCCCTTCACAACAAGTCTGCTGAGCCCTCTGCACTTCATGTTCTCTGCAGTACTTCCTGCAGGATGTTTTCTTGTTACTGATCAGTGCAGCTGGGCAGACGAGTATTTCACACTTGAAGGCATGCTTGGTATGAAATTGATGCCTCAAAACCCAGTATGTTATTGTACAAAACAAAGGCGCCCAGTAGAGTCCTGTAGAATCCAGGCTGAGTATCTCTGGTGCAGACAGCATGCATTGCTTTAAAGTACGTAAGCAGAAATCTCCTACAAGCTGTGAACCTTGTCATTCTGTGTGGAATTGTGACTTTCACCTTCTGAATCTCCTGAGTGTTGTGGAATTGCTCTGGAGATGTGGCACTGAGATGGGTTACGCAGAGCTTTGTTGAATTTGGGATTGGCAAATGGTAAATGATGTGCAGCCAGGAGAGGGAGCACTGTGCCACAGAGTAAGAAATGCAGTTTGCTGAATGTATCACGTATCCTTGCAGGATGGAAATCCTCCTCTGGATCCCAGTGAACATTTCATGGCAGAAGAAGAAAAACTCACAGACCAAGAAAGATCCAAAAGGTGGGTGTTAAGCACTATACTTACATTATTATTACTTTTTTTTTTTCAAATTATGAGGATGTATTTAAGGAGGGAAAAAAAAAGGAAATCTAAAGAGACTGTTGGTTTTTTCCCAGATTTGAAAAAGCCTACACACATACTCTGTATTACCTGGCACAAGTCTACCAGCACCTGGACATGATTGAGAAGGCTGCTCAGTATTGCCATACTACTCTGAAACGCCAGCTTGAGTACTGTGGCTACTACCCAGTAGAATGGGCACGCAATGCTGCCACTTTGTCACAGTACTATCTCTCCAAGGTAATATATCCAGTGTTTTTCTGCTGTAATTATACCATTAAGGTAACTGTCAACTAAAACAGTTGTTTAAACAGCTCTTTGAGACGGGGCTCGAAGATGAATTGAAAATGTGCACCTATAAAACCACAAGTTGTCTTCTGACATGAAGCATCTGTCAGTTTCTTCTGAAGAGGACGTGGTGGCTTTCCTGTGGTGTTGCGATGGCAGTGAGGAAGATGAACAGGGGTGTAGACATGAGAAAAGCTCCATAGCTAATGAAATATTAGCAATGATGTGATGTGTCATATTCATAAGTAAACTTTTAGGTTATAATAATTTAATTTAAAATTCTTTGTTATATTGTTCTCTTACAACAAGGTTTGAAAACAAAAAGCATCTGAGGGCCAAGGTATGGCTCATTGTTTACTATAAATTATTGTCCTTTGTACCTCAGCATGTGCTCAAGAGTAGTTTGAACCTGTGTGAACCTGAAAGTGAATATGTGAGTTGGTAGCTGTTTGCCTCGTGTTGACTTTAAACAATCTACTGTTAGGAAGTGCTTCAACTTTATTTAGAAATTTATATATTTCAGGCTATTTAGATGCTCTTTTCTGATCCTTAAAAAGATTCCTGCCCTACTAAGCCACTTAATGCTAATTTCAATAGTAACTCCTAATTTCCCTATCTTTTTGATGCATTGATAGCACTAATTATTTAACAGTGCGCTGCCAAATATGGGTAAAGGAATCTAGATCTGACTCACGATGTTGATTTGTATGTCCGGTTCCCGCTGACACCCCGTGATATGTTTGCCACAAGGCATCACTTCCTTCACCTCAGGGCAGCCAGAGCAGCAGAGAGAACAGGCAGAACGTTCAGTGTGCGTAGCTAATACTAAAGGCAAGGCTTGGTGTTGTGGCTGTGGTACAGAAAAAAACAATTGGTTAAAAAATATTGTATTTAGTAATAGGCGTGGAAAAATTGTGTGTTTTCTTCCAGTGCCTGGGGAATATGCTCCAGAGTCTCTCAGTTCTGTCATTTCCCTTGTGGTCATGTATGCTCACTCTCTGAGGTGAGGGGTTTGGCCAAGTGAGAGCAGTGCTTGGGCTGCTCACACCAGTGCTAAATGCTGCTCTGTTTCTGTTTCTCTCAGGAATGCTTTATGGAGGCTCGACACTGCCTAGCAGCAGCCAGTGTCATCTTTAGCCAAGCTGGACAGGTGCCATCTGCCGAAGACGGTAAGTTTATAAAAAGGTTCTGAATAAAATTACTGTGAATTAAGCATCATTACATGTTAATGTTTAAAACTGAAGTTTAACAACATGTACAAAACTTAACCCAGTGTTAATTTTCTAAAATATTTTTCAATGAAGTCGAATGTTTCTGAAAAGCGACTGCTACTACAGCTCAAGATTGGCTACGTGTAGACCCTGTGAGAAAAACTCAACTGCTTGTTGCTGGTGCTTCAGAAAGCATACCATAATAAAAGTGAAATTTAAAACAGTATCCACTTCAACAGTGGCAGTGTCTCTGTTCATCCATTTGGCTTTGCACACGTGCTAAAAATGCAGTTTGCCTTGGTGATCAGAGGGCAGTCATTCAGTGAACCAAACCAGATCCTTCCTGGGAATAGCTTTAAAAGAGGGAGCAAAACTGCAGCTTTTAAAACCCCAAATCCAGAAGGTACTGTTATTGTCTTTTGTTTCTGGATGCTGCAGCCTCATCAGTGGCTATTTTTGGAGTTGTAGCTGCCCTCCTTGTTGTTGTTGTTTGGGCATTGACAGGCAGGAACAACTTGGCAGTCCAATGTGAATACCAGTAGAAGAAATTTGTAGAGAACTGACCCTAGTTTTAAGGACCTGTGGTTCCATGATAGTGTCAGTGGTCTGTGTTAGGCTTAGTCTTTGCTTATCTGCAGCACACCCTTTTATGTCTGTCTTGGGCAAGTGGAAGCTTCCAGTTGATGGAGCTTTAATTCGTGGAGAGGGAGCAAGTACGAGTCACCTAAGTTCTATCTTGACTTCTTCCTGCACCACATCGCAGTAGTGATGATCCTATTTGTTTTGGTGAATAATTGCTTATCCTACCTTCCCTTCCTTTTCATGGTACAGAGAGCTGGCTGTGGACTTGCAGAAGTTCTGACTTACAGAAAGACCAATACACAGTCAGCACTGGCCATTCTCAAGCACATTCATTCTATCATGTTAATTGGAATATAAACTAACACGGACATCATTAATAAATGTGCCTTTTCTTAGATTAGCAAGAATTCTTAATTCCTTAATAAGAAATTGATTCGCTGTAATGGAAGACCATGAATGCAGTGGGTCTGAGTCTGAAGTTGGCTTCTTATTTGGTGAACAGAAGTGCTGCTGTCCTGTAGGAATGTCTTCTCATTGTTCAGCTAACTCACTGCCTTCTGCATAGAGAATGGGAAATGAGTTTTCGTTGAAATGTGTTTGGTTTATGAAAATGTTATCTTGAGACATCAGCAGTGCTGCTATTTATGATAGTGGGAAGACTTTGGGGAGAAAAATACAGAAGTTTTAGACCTTATGTTTGTACCAGGTAGCTTAACCAAAGGCAGTTTCCCCTACTTTGTTCCCTTTTTTGGTAGCAAATCTGGGGCCTATTGCAATACAAATGCCCCCATCATCCTCAGAAACAATTACTGGGCAGGCAGCTTAATCTCAGAAAATGAATTATCCTGATTTCCTTCTCTTACTACAAAGAGACCTGGAAACCTTTTCCAGTAAAACACCTTGAAGATGAAAGGTCTTTTTAAAGATACATTATGATCTGTTTATTTTCAGAATTCATACATGACAAATCCATGTTAATCTATATGGGTTTCTACCAGAAATGCCAGTTTACAGAACATGACATAAACTAACATGGAGAATGTGTTTCTGTCTAACCATGAGGAAAAATTAAATACAAGTATATTCTTTGCATGTAACATGTGAGGGTCTTGCTGGAGTGCTGGACTTCTGTTAAAGTTTTTATGTGTTTATGTTCATTCAGTAGATGAAACAGAGCCAGACCAACAGGACCTTCCAGAGAGGAAAGCTGAAATTGCAAGGTGTTGGATTAAGTATTGCCTGAATCTTCTGCAAAGCGCTCGAAAATTGCTTGAGGTAACGGAAAATCTGTTCTGTAGCTGTCATTGTCCAACAACAAACTAAGTCTGCTTTGATGTCGGCAAGAGGAATCAGTTTGCAGTTGGTAACAAGGAATAAGCAATTGCCTAGTGAACAAAACAACAAATGCTTGCCGTGTAGCAAGTGTTTCATGGTATGCTTTGACTTAAATGCAGCACTTAAGAGTAAGCACAGAGGGGAGATCAGCTCTGTAGAGTGATCACTGCATTGCTTTTACAGCAACTTCACAAATTTTCCTCCTCTCTGCTGCATTTTTTGCAGCTTGATTTGACAGATTCCTTCTTATTTAACTGCTAGTAAGAACATTGTCTTAATATGCGACAGTTTTGTGTGCCGATGTTCTCATTCATTCAAGCATTTGATTAATTCAGATTTGATTCAGTTCATTTAATTCACTTAAGTATTTCTTCAGATGTTTAAAACAGCACTTGCTGAAATGCTTTGTGAAGCAAAGCCTTTGGGCTTAACATTTATTCCTTTGGCTATTTTGTCACACGGGGTAGGGAGACTGAGCCTTAATTTTATGTTTTTTTCAGAATTGATACTGTAATTTACATGATTCTTTTGTTAATATATGGCCTAATATATCAGTGATTTCTCTTTTGTCTTGTTGCTCGCTAGTTTATATTTCAAAGGTGACTCAAAATGATTCAGTGTAAGTTTCTCTTTATGAGCCAGATTTGTTTTTAATTAGCATGCTTTCTCATTTCAGGATAACATAGGAGAGCTGGATCCAGACAGGCAACTGGAACTTAAAGCCCAAAGGAAGAAAGAAGAAGATGAAAAAGAGAAGGGCAGGAAAAAAGCTGTCCTTTTTGGGACAAGTGATATATGTGACTCTGTCTTAGCCATGGAGGAGAAAGTGAGCAGCGTATATCCTTTAGATTTTCAAGAAGCCAGAGAAATCTTCCTGGTTGGTCAGAACTATGTTCAGGAAGCAAAAGAGTTCTTTCAGGTTGATGGTTATGTTACTGACCACATTGAAATTGTTCAGGACCACAGTGCTTTGTTTAAGGTACTTGCTTTCTTTGAAGAAGACTATGAGAGGCGCTGCAAAATGCACAAGCGTAGAATAGACATGCTGGAGCCAATCTATGCAGACCTGAACCCCCAGTACTACCTGCTGATTTGCAGGCAGCTTCAGTGTGAACTAGCTGACACCTATTATGAGATGATGGATTTAAAGGTAGCTATTGGTAACAGGTTAGAGAAACTAGACTCGCACACAGTTAAAAAAATTAATTCGCTGGCTCAGTTTGCAATCAAATATTATGAACTCTTCTTGGATTCTTTGAGGAACCCTGATAAGGTGTTTCCTGAAAAGCTCGAGGAAGATGTTCTTCGCCCTGCAATGGTGGCTAAATTTCATATTGCACGACTGTATGGTAAGCTTATTACTTCAGACAGCAAAAAGCAACTGGAAAATATGCAGACATCATTGGAATATTACACATTTCTGGTAGACTATTGTGAGAAGTATCCAGATGCTGTCCCTGCCATTGAAACTGAACTAGAACTCAGTAAGGAGATGGTGAATCTTCTTCCAGCAAGCATGGAGAGGCTAAGAGCAAAGGTGTCTTCATTTGTATAAATACTTGCCTTGGAGGCAGTGGGCACTATCAGAACAGTTAACCTGTCCAGGCCAGTGCTGTGGCACAGCTTCTGTACTGATTGGTAGAACTAAGGTGTCTGCAGGGACATCCACCTAGAGCCTGCACTAGTGTAACCTTGTGAAAAACTCAGAGCTCTCCTGGTCCGTAGCTCACCCACACTAATGATATAAACTCTAAATGTAAAGTATAAGTCCAGCTAATGCTTTGTACTGTGTGTCCTATATGTAAATATAAACCTTTTCTCCCTCACAGCTTTTTCTTTGGTGTATGATTCAGTTTTTAAGTGTAGTGCTGTATGAAAATAGTTTCTTTTAAGAGAATCTTCTTCTCTAAGAAATTTTTTTCTAAAAAACCTCAGGCACGTTCTTCCAGCTAGAATGCATTTTATCTCTTCTTAATGTTTGTCCCCAGAAAACTTTATCAATGTGAAGGGAACTTGTTTTCAGTATTTATTTTGTATGTTGCTTGTTGTTCTTTTCCCTTGTTACTCAAAACCTAGTTGATAGAGGCTCAATAAATGGACTAGCTTGGCTAATGTTTCTTCAGAGTCCTTGGAATTCTGTTTCCTGTGTCTTACTAAGAAACAATATCTATTTTAACTTAGGCCAAAATAAATAGTTGTGAAAGTGTTTCCATATGAGTGCCTTCAGTAAAAACACATGAGCAATTGTAGTGCCAGAAGCCAGAGCAAGAAAGCAGCAAACTTTCTTTGTGGTGGGAGGAGATACCCTGCTCGTAATACACCGTAGAGGATTCACATCTTACAGGTCCCCTGCTCTAGTGCTCCAAACATTTGCCTAATACAGCTTAAAGCCCTGGGATGCCATGGATGGCTTCTTACTTTGTGTTGCTCAGGGAGCCCAGGTGATGTTTTAGCAGGAGCTACAGTTGGGACCTCTCTGAAGTTGTTTTAGATGAAGTACAGGCAGAGCACGTTGTCCAACTGCATAGTGAGAGATGATGGCCAGAGATGCCAGGGGACATGGGGCAAGTGAAGGGACAATGTGACTTTGCGCAGTAGTGCACCGACAGTCTTATCACTGACATGGTGATAGGGTGGGAAGATGTTCACAACACTAGAGGGCATTGAAGGAGAAGAGTCAAAACAGCTGGATTCTTCTGGACGATGGTGGGGGGGAAACATCACATTCTCTTAAAGGGTGTGAGGGGAAAGCATGTGCAAAGCAAGAAAGCACGGACATCTGAAATGTGTGGTAAAAATCTCTTCTGCAGACAATTCTGCAAGCTAGACTGCTAACCACAAACAAATAGGCCAACAAACGGGTGCTGGAAATGAGCGGCAGCAAAACTCAAAACTAGACCAGCTACTTGTGTGCCTGTAGAATCAGTGAGAGAGTGAGTGCGTGTGCCTGTGTGTGTTCTTTCTGTTTTACTAAATAATTGTCTAGTCAGCCTCTAGGGGTTTCATTTCTGCAGTCAGATCTTTAATTCAGATTTTCCTGTGGCCTGAAGGTAGGCCAGCCCTAGTTTCTCAGTGAAACATTTCTCAGCAGGCTCTGTTGCACATTGTTTTTGTCTGATTTCAGTTAAAGCTAGTGTGCACTTGTACCACAAAGTCAAATTTTTTTCTACTAGCTTTTAGTTTCATATTCAAGTGGCAGGCGGCAATACGTGTTTGGGGTAGTTGGTTGTGTTTTTTCGTTCTATACTTTTGCCTTTGAGCAAATTTTCTAGAGCATGGATTGCCTGCCTCATCATTAGTTTTCTTGTAATTTGGAGGAGGATAGTTTGTGGGCTATCCTAGCATAAAAAATCATCTTTTTTTCCCCTTCAAATACTGGTCTGAAGTAAGTGTGAAAAGTTACCTGCAGGTAACTGCAAAGCTGAAGTGCAGGGTGATGTATCCCTTTTAATCATTTGATGTATCCATTTTAACCATCATCAGGTGTGCAGAGAAACACCCTGAATCCACTGAAACCGTAGTGAGAGCTCAGCAGACAGGCAGGAGTAGGTCTGTAGTTAAGAAGGTCTGATATAAGAGAGATCAGAGCTTTTTCAGCACAATCAGTGTGACTGGCACTGTGGGTTGGAGAGCTCTCTCCTCTGAAGATACCCAGAACACTTTGGCTTTCCAGCTTTTCTTAAAATACATTTCAAATAAATGCATATGGAGTTACAGAAACCAATTATGCCAGTTCATCTCCAAGAGTAAATGTTCAAGGCTACTGCCAGCTAATTGTATTTTATTACTGGAGACTGCATCGTGCCAGATGCTCAGCGCAACGTACGATGCTGTGCTTCTTTTAAGGCATGTCTTTTTAAGCAAACCCTTTGAATAATTCCTGTTTGTTCAACGATTTGAGAGAATGAACTTATGTAAGATTGTGTATTTAGTTAAAAAAGAAAGGAGGTGGGGAGCTCGTTGGATTAGGCAGCAAAGCTCCCTTCAGGAATGTTGAGTTTTAACTGTAAAGTATGTGTGAGGTCAGGCATTTATTTCAAAGATTAATTGAAGATTAGGTTCCTGTGAACTCTGTTTAACCTGCATTTCTATTCCTTTCTGTACAGCAAAAAAGTCTTACAACTGAAACCTCTCTTTTGTCATTCTACTAGTTCTTTCTCCTTAGCCAGCATAAAGCAGCAAGAATTACAAGAAGTCCAAGTTTGTGCAGAATTCCTGTCAAGTGTGAGATCTGACTTCAGAGCTATAACGTCAGCGTACTTCTTCAAATAGTGCGCAACACTTATGAGAAGTGATTTGGTTTGATTAAAACCAGTTTTGGTTTAATTGAAGTGCTCTTAATTCTCATGCTGGCTAGAGATATGGTGGATGATGGGGATGGTTGTGCTGTGCTTCAGCATTTTGTGAGAGAAAGAAACCAGTGCCTTGTTCTGTCTCCCTACAAGCCTGTCAGAGCATGCTCTTTGTTTTTTTTTTTTTTTCTCGAGGGGCCTGGACTGGAGGAGAGCAGCAGGAGGTGACTGCTGTGGCCTCTGTTGCTCTTAAGACAGGTGAAGCACCAGGGGCAGTGGGCAGAAGCGAGCCCTCACTTCCCCTCAGCAGCAGGAAAGCAGGTCCCCTGTGTTGCAAGGGCAGCTGCCGGTGCTGGCTGCTGCCTCCGTGCGGCAAAAGCTCTCCGGGCTGGTTGGCTTCATTTGTGCTCCTGAGAGCTCCTGGGTGTGGTGTTTTGGTCCTGCCCCGGCACAGGCTCGGTGTGGATGGTTTCCTTCTCCGTGTGCACAGGGAGATGTGTCAGTGTAACGGTGCAGTGCTCGCGCTGGGTGCGATTACTGCTGCGCTTCCACGCCCAGAAATACTGTGGGATTAGCCTTGACACCAGACAACGAGAAACACCAGTGATCGTGTTAACACGTGGCTTCACCCATCTCACCTTTGTTTGGTGCTTCCTTTTTGCTCAGCACTGAGAGAGCAAAGATGACCTTTACTTGTGTGTTTCTATTAAAAGACTGAGACAGTTGGTGTTACCTGGATGTTTTCTGTGGAACTTTTCATTATAACACGCCCAGATGTAGTCCAGCGAAGGAGGACGTAGCTAGTCTGGCAGCTCACGAGGCAAACTCTTCTGTAATCTTGAAATTACAGAACTAAAGACTGTTACGTGAAAGCCAAGTGCATAAAGTTGTGGCGAGAAGCATTTGTCAACTTTCTTTCCTCTTGTATTGCAACATCTATGGCTATTTTAGAGCTCGCTACAAATGATTAATTTTTCGTTTGAAAAGTGCTTTTACATACTTCCCGGGAACTCTGTCCGAAGTGCCTCCTAGTGCTTTTTCATTTTGCAGTCTGGTGGTTTCTAGCTGTTCCTTGTCACGTAAAAGCATAAAACCAGCAGTTTCCTGACAAGGACTATTTGCCTGGCTGCCTTTTTTCCAAAACCATTGTTTGGCTGTGCCTTTACAGCTGAAGAGCCAGGCAGACTGCTGGGATATTAAGCACGGCACCTTTGGAAAACGTGTTGCTTCCATTCAGACCAGAAAATGTCTGTAATACTGACCATTAGTTTAGGGAGCGGTGACTGATAATGTGGTACCTTAACACCAAAGGTTTTAATAATGCGGGTGTTTATAGCAATGTTTTAAATATCTAGTGCTTGAATTTTTGGCAGCTGGTGTGCACAAAATACGGCAAAGTCTTTTTACATGCTCATTGTTGCTGTGAAAGAAACTTACTAGTTGGCATTGGACCAGGATACAAGGATTTCTCTAAGTTTTTTAACGCAATTTTCTGCAGAAACAAAGAGGAATTGGATGAGTAATCAGGGAAAGACTGGGATATTTATGTGATGAGTGAGCTGGTGTTAGTCACTGCATACCGTAAGAGGAGTACAAAGTGCTTGTGTCAGAGAGTTACTCTGAGATCCGTGGGTGAAATGCAGGTGGTAAACAGAAACAGGAATTAACAAGATGATTTTCTGCGTACTTAAGTGTCTTGGAGTGGAGCAAGAGCAAGAAGTTCCCAGGCAGGGTCTCAAACCACTCTGAGACCATCTCTGGATAGCCAGTGGGTTCAGCTAACACCAGGGAAGTTTCACAGCAGACCATGAGAGAATGCAGTCAGGTGGGCACAGAGCCTCCGTCCACCAGAATGCCAGAACTTTTAAAATAATAGAGATAGTGATGCCCTAGAACTGATTTTTAGTGCAGACAAGGAGGCAGAAATTGTGATACTGCATCTAATTGCCAGCACATGGTCTGCAGGCAAGGAGGGGACAATAAAGAACAACATAATCGCCTGCTAGCAAAGTTTATTTTGAAATAAAATATTTGCCCATGGCTTGTGCGTGACACCTGATAATTGTCAGATGCTGCTATCCATCTTGCCCGTCCACATCTGGAACTCTTGGCAAATAGGTGTCACATACTATTTAATGTCTCCATGTGCTTTGCCTTAATGTTTTCTTACGGTACTGAGCTGCCATGTTACATAGGGTTCATGGAAAGACATATTTTGCTTCTCTCTGCAAAGGCACAAGGTATTGCAAGTGCAAGGGTCTCCTGACTCCCACCTCCCCGGCCAGCCTGTCCTGGCCTCCTTGCTGCGCCCTTTGCTGGAAATGTTGGATGAGGTGAATCTTGCCCCAGTCTTCGGCTTTCCCTGATGACTGACCCCTGTCTGAGTCCTTGAAGCAAGAAAAGACAAAAAATCTCTTTTTTCCTAGTTAATGCAAATTATGTTTTCAAAAGGGATGTGCTCATCTTGAAAGGGGGCAGAGCAGCTTTGTCAGCACTGCAGTTTCTGAACCTGAGAGACAGCAGTTTGGAGCCTGTTGCTTCATGCTGCAGCAGCATCCACTCAGAGAGCACAGAGCAGATCCTTCAAAACGGGCGTGGAGGCCTGGGGAGTGCCAGTCCCACTGGGGAGAGGCTCCTGTGGCAGGTCTGATTTTCTTGCTTTTCTTCATTTTTCTCGTCTGTCACATTTCAAAACAAAAGGATGCTTCCACTAAATCAAATGTGCTTAAAACTAGCTAAGGAATGCCCAGCTCCTTTGGTTGATAGGAAATAAAAAAAACCTGTTCTCTTTCAGGGTAAATATAAACTCACCTCTTTCCCCAACAACTTGGTGAAGATCACAAAACTACGACTCCAGGCTGGTTAACTGGGGCCCGAACACCAGCTCTGCTCCACCTTACACACAGGATGGCAGAAGCAGGTCTGTTTCATGGGGAGACCTCCGCAGGAGCATCCCCACTTCCCGTTCCTCTCCATCTTCCCAAATTTACTGACGTCCTTTCTCCCTACACATGGTGTGAAGATTGTCTGCATCACCAATGGTGCTTGTATGCAGAAATAAGTTTGCATTTGTGCAGGCAGTGGAGGCAAGGTGAGCTGCTTGGGGCGGATCCATGGGCAAGAGCCCAGGGGTGACAAAAAGCATCTAAAAGCTGCTGAGTTGCTCACTCGTGTGAGGTTGTCCTATGCTGGGGGAACCATCTGATGGAAAAATAGCTGCATCTAATTCCTGGGTAGCTGAGCTTGAACCAGTAATGTACGCAGCAAAGCCAACTGGTTCACAGTGAAAACGCATTCCCTGAGAAGCAGTGGAGGAACAGGGCACCAGGCTTCGCTTTGAAAAGATCTTTGCCCCACCATCCTTCTCTCCCTTGTTAATTCTTTGTGGGTTTAGGGGCATTTTCCCAACAAATCCTGCGTGACCCCTTGCTCCACTGAAGGTCCTGCTTGCAGTGTGGGGCTGGTGCTGCTCTGGGGTGGAGTTTTAAAGGACAGTCAGCTGCTGAAATTGCCTCCCTAATCAGTAACCAGAGCTTGGCCACTGTGTCATGTCTTAAGAAGTTCTTGCTTGTAAACTGTAGTCCTGAAGTTGCCAGCCAAAACCTCCCACTGCACCATGCTTCAGCAGGTGCAAGCAGAAAGCATCAGGACTCCCAGCAGCAAGGAAAACTGCTTTTTCCACCTGAAGGACAGATCTGTTGCTCGGTTAACGTTTCTGGGAGAGAGGGGAGATTGCTGATGGGGAAAGGTCGTTGGCAGCTTCCTGGCAGCTGTGCTTGATCTTGATGCAGATGTGGCTTTCCAGCAAAGATCTCCCCCCTGCACTTGTTGATCTTCACCATGGGAAGAAAGAAGGAGTTGCTCTTCTGTGAGACCTAGATGGCAGCGAGTGTCTGATTTCTATGTGATAAATGCCAATGCTTTCTTACAAGATCCAAATCTTATCTGCATGGACCAGGCCCTGATACTGCCCTCAGAGGAAAGAGGTGGTGGTATGAGAGGCTGAGGCATGCCATGTGCTGCCTGGGCCGTGATGCTCTGGGTGCAGGGGTGAACACAGGTCAAGTGCTGGGCTCAGATGTGACCTAGGTTAAGAATTAATTTTTACTCAGGGCTGGATTTAGAAATCCCCCCAGCTGGACCAAAACCTCTCTCTCTGGGTTGCTGGTTCTTTGCTATTTTGAAGCAGGAGAGATTTTTGCTTTCAGTCACCAAAGGTTGGTTGGTTGAACATGAGCTTGTGGCAAAAGGCATCCTTAAATTTAGCTGGAATGCCTGCCTGGAGGGGAGCTCACTTCTGAGGGGCATCAGGGTGGTTTTGGGCATTTAACAGGGCAGCTCATGGGTACTCCCTGAGACAGACCAATGTGCTCAGGGCCCATTGGACGTCCAGGTCTCATGAATCTCATCCCACTTCAGCAGTGAGTGTCGGGGAAGAAAACTGTTCTGCCTTCCCAAAAGACAAGATGGGCAAAACAAATAATGCTCCTTGTGTTGAACCCAGCTGCCATTCAGACACTCTCCGCTGTGCTGTCTGTCCTCTGTTTTTCTTCTGTTGCCATCATTCTCTCTTCACTGTTGTTTCCAGCTCTGCTTGTAACAGACGTAGCTTTTTCTGGACTGCCTGCTCCCCCGAGCAGTGACCTTGTACAAAATATGTATTTCTACTTTCTCAGCGGAGCAAATGAAGGCATCACAGGCAGGGCCCAGCGCTTCAGGACCCCCCCAGCTGCTCCAGCCGTCTGCTGGCTTTGCTGCACCATGGGGATGAGTGTTTGAGGGGTGCAGGGGTCAGCTTGGATTCCCAAGGAAGCCAGGGCGTAGCTCCCATCAGCTAGGGCAGGGGAAAACCTGACCCTGACAGCAGAGTGACCCCGCAGCAGTTAGGGTTTATCTGATTTCTGAGCAGTTGTCAATGAGAAACTCCTTTATCAGAACCCTGCCTGGACAGATAGTGCCTTGCCTTGAGCCTCGCTGATAAGCACTGGGACTGGGGGTGCCCCTGCACCCATGGGAGTCCATCCATCTGTCCATCTGGCTGCTCGTCAGGAACACAGGCTGCAAAGTAAACCTGTGCTGCCTGCTGAGCAGCAGAGAGAGTAGCCTGACACTGCTGTGCCAGGCCACTCCTCTGGACCAATCTGTTCCATCAGCATTTACCTGGGCTAGAGCAGAGAAGGGGATGATATCCAAAGAATTGGCTGAAACACCCCCGTGATGCACCTCTGGGTTACTGCTGGGATTTTCTTTTGCCCTATATTCTGCCCTCGTCAGCAGAGTGGATGTCCTCGTGCCAGGCACTCCTGCAGTGTGGTCCACATTTAGTGATGTTACTAAATTCGTGATTACTCCTGAGGGCAGTTGGGAGATACAACAGCCCTGAAAGTCACGACTAAGGAGCAGTTCAACACTTTAGATTTTGAAGTGTTTATTGTAGTTTAAGAGTACTCACAGATTTTTCAGGCACATAATGGAAAGTCCTGGGTGTCTGCTCAGGGGTCTGGGTGTACAGTGCCAAGGCAGCCTTCTCCCTCCATCTGCTCCCTGCTCCCCAAATTAATGCCTTACAAAAATGCAAAGTGAGAGCTTTGCAGATTAAGAAACCCGCTTTGCATGTGATCTGAAAATAATGGCAGCACTTCAGTGCAGGAGCTGTAAGCAAGGCTCCAGGAGCAAGCTGTATTCTCAAATACCTGCTCCTCATTTATTTGCTTCTTTTTGTAGGCCTGTTCTGCTGGGATATTTAATCTTTCAGTTTACATACACAGGATCTATGCAGGAAGACTATTCTCCTATGAATCTTCCTCACAGTTTATGGAAGGCAAATTTGAGGTAGCTGACCTCAGTATGGTGACTGTGCTCTCCTCTGCAGATTCAAAATATTTAACTTAAAATCTGGTTTCTCTTAAACTCTGATAGTCATGCCATGGCACGTTTCAAGGTTAGTGTTCCAATATAGTTTAGCTCATGTGCTGTTCTCTGCTTAAAAAAAGAAAAAGTATGTTAACTTTCAGCAGTTCGTGGCCTCTAGCCCAAGACGAGATTTTTTAATTAGAGCTGATTATTTTCATTGTATGTCTTGAGTGGTTTACAGACGGTGGTCCTTGGGCATCCCATGACACTCCACAAAAAGGGCATGCTTTACTTTTAACACCTGCACATCCCAGACTGTTTCAGATCCAGGTCTCCAGTCACTTCCATGTTTGTAGGAAGGCAGAAAACTCTTTACTTGCCAAGTGCAGCGGGGTGTGGGCACTAGCAGAGCGCAGCAGGGCAGGAGATGGGCACAGGCTGACCCTCCCTGCAGGCTTCGGGGCCCTGTTACACAGATGTACGTGAGTCAGGGATGAAACATTTGCTTTGGACTTCCCACAGCTATCAATTGTAAAGCAATCTCATTTCCTGAGGTGTGCTGCAGACACAGAAAAAAATAACAAAACTCTGTGGCAAAACTGACAGTGCTACAAGCTCCCCCATCAACCGATGCTGCAAGACAGATAACTCGGCTCTGCGAGATCCCCTTCCAGATACAGGGGATTTGCAGCTCCCCTACCCGCAGCGGCTCCCCCAGCTCCCGCAGAATCCCCAGCTGCCCATGACCGTCCGTGCCCACTGGTGGGCATCGCTCTGGCTGCACCCCGTGGGGCTTCCAGTGCCATGGTGGAAAATGCCCTGGGCTGGTGGGAAGGGCAAAACTCCCCCTGGAGTTTTGCTTTCTCACACGGGAGTTGTTTGTGCACAGTGGAGGGCTGTGGAACGGGTCAGTGTGTACCCGTGATCCGTGGAAAGTGAGAGGTGTTATTGCAGGTTTCCGCAGCCTTCAGCAAGTGGCGGCTGATCACCTCCCTCATGTGTTTGCCCAGCTTCCTATTGATGCTGAGCACTGCCTCAAACAAAAGGAAAAGAAAAAAGAGTTGGTGCTAAAAATACAAAGTAGAAATGAGGGTGGTAAGAATAACCACAGCACACGAGTCCTTCCACACCTGCTTGGTTTGAGTCTCCTATTTTTCCCGTGCCAGAGAAAAAACCCCATGAGCAGAGGCTCATAAGGCTGAACGTGCTGTTGATCCCTCAGTCCGACGGTAAATCCCAGCCTGGAGAGGGGAGGGAGCTGCTGGAGTCTTTTCTGCTGCTTCATGGGGTTTTGGTGGAACACCATGCCCTGGGGAAAGTCACCGCTCAGCTCAGATCCCCACGGGGGGCCTCTGTGGACTTTCCACCATGTAAAAATAGACTTACCACAGACAACTTGCACTATCAGCCCCGGTGCTGACAAGGTGCTGCAGCACTTCAGGCCCACACGTCGGGGCCGCAGTTAATCCAGCAGCACTTGGCACGACTGAGAAAAACCTCCACTGCTTTGATAACCTTGTTGTTTGTAATTTCTTCTTAAGTGAACTCAAGCCTGGTTTAATCACAGCCAAAAGGCAAGCAAAAGGTACGAGCCAGCTGAAAGGCAGCTTCTATTTATCTGTCTGTATAAGAGCTTTCATGGCTTTTCAGACGTGTTCCTTGTGGAGCCACATGTGATCCAAACCCTTTGCCACATTCCCTGGGGCATTTGCACCATACAATGATGATCTGGCCAAGCAAATTGCCTATGCCCTTCCAGAAAGGAGTTGATGTGTTTCTACCAGAATATATTCTCTAACTTAATATATTTTTTTCACTTCTACTGCGAATATCTATGATTCTGCTTTCAAAAAAACCCCCCAAGCCTGGCATGAGATTCCAGAGATAATTTACTTCTGTGGAAAAAGATGATTCCTCAGTCGGTGAAACATGTACTGACTGTGAGTAGCTGGCACCTAACCCTTCTGGTGGACTGGTGTGGGCTTGAGGCAGGGAAAAGCAGTGTCAGTGCCAATGCAAAAATGCAGTTGACCAAAAATCAGGGAACATGAAGCACTGCTTTTTCACTCTGGAGGCCTCTCAGCACTGGGCAGAGGCTGGGTGGGATGCGTGCCTTGACCACAAGCTGCCGGCAGCACCACCTTCAGTCCAGCTGCTGGGTCCTGGGTTTGCTTTTCTCCTCGGGCAAAACAGGAGATGGAGGCAGAGGAACTTTTAATTTGGATTGATGAAGGCAGGAAGGCCACAGTGCTGGGCTTTTCTGTTCATGTCTCACTCTCGTCAATCAGGAAGTGGTGACGCAGGTTATGGGTTGGGTTTGAGGTTTTGGAAACTTTTTCTAAAAGTCGATCTCCTCACTCGCTTATTTCTGCAGTGTGAAGCTGTGGTGAAGGCTGGTTGCGAGCAGAGGGATGCCAGCCAAAATGCAGCTCCTTATCAGATGTAACGGGAGGATTTTCCTGGCTATTTGTTTAATCCTCTTTGTGGGATACACAGCACAAGGTAAAACGGGGCAGTTGTTCTCTCGGTAATCCTCTTTCTGGGCTATGCAGCGTAGGCCAAGTAAGCAGCCTCTGAATTTTACAAACTGGCCTTCTTTTGGGGGTAATGAGATCTACTCAGAAAGTCTGTTTTGCTAATGTTTCCTTTTCTGGAGGGGGAATGGCAAGAAAATGTGCTTTTTGTGATTGCAGGATTTCAAATTTTGAGAAGAGACTTCATCAAATATGTTGTTGCATGTGTGTATGTTTTAAGTCTACATATTTGAATATACATTTTTCTAAATGTCCCTTTCATAGTGGTCTGGTTACTGCTGTTACTCAGTCGTGGAGTTACAGACATAGCATGTAACAGTTCCCATGTCATAACTCCTACGGTGTGCTTTCTGGGGGGAGCAGGAAAGGAAACTAGTTGTAAGTATGAGGAAACTAAACGGTTTATTCGGTAAAATATTGCAACATACACCACTAAAATGACAAAAAGGAAATACTGATTCACGATGCCGTGCCCCGTGGATTTGTTTCTTGTGAGAGAAAAACTGCTCTTCAAACATGTAGAGTGTAATTTATCCACCAACCAAAGCTGTGATAGTGATAGGCTCTCATTATGCATTACCACTCAGAGGCTGATCTTTGAGGGATTATGGCTTGCTTGTTCTACGTTGCTTATTTGCAAATTTTTCAGCTGCAGCTGTTTATTATGTTGCCACTGTTATTATTAAAAACCTTCTTAATAATAGGCGAGGAGAAGAAAATGAGTATGAAAAAGGAATATACTGTAGAAGCAGCAGGAAATTACACCCATGAGATCTTTTTTCTTTTACAGAAGAGTGTAGGAGGTAGCTGAAAGTCATCCAGTACATTATGGGAATATATAGGGCAATAGAGAAGTGTAATTACAGAAAGATATTCCCAAGAAACTGAGAAAAAAAATAGATAAAGTGCCAACAGGTTGAGAACGCAGCAGGAGGTTTCTGAACAAATTAATTACATGAGACCAAGAGGAAGGACGCTCTTATCTTTACTATGTGATCCTTATTTTGTTGTTTTTGTATTTTTTGAAGACCCACATTTTCAGTGACAGCCCCAGTCAGGCACCTGGGGAGCACCAGAACTGAAAACCTGGGTTTACAAAACCTTGTTGTGTCTAGGAGACACCTGAACTGTCTCTCCTCTGGCGAGTGCTCCCAGAGCCTACATAAACCCCGAGCCTGCTCCCACGGCACACCTTGAGTTTCTCATCTCCCTACCAAAACTCAACCCATTGAACTTGAAGGGGCAGAGCTGGAGCCAACAGAGGAAGGAGAGCACAGGAGCCAACTCTCTGCTGGGTGCCTTGTCCCCAGAGATTTTAACTTTATTTTCACATACCTGCACCTTCAAGGAGAGCTGCAGGAGGCTGAGGTCTCAGGTACCCCATGGTTGCGCCATACCATGAGCTGGGGAGCACAGTCTTGCTGTGACGGCAGTGGTTTCCCACGGACTTCCTGGTGCTGTGAGTGAGGGGATTCCCTGGGATTTTTCATGGACTTCCTGGCGCCGTGTGCGAGACGTGCCTGATGTCTCTGATGACAAAAATGTCACTTAGCATGTCAGTAGCCATTTTAAAAAAAAAGTCTTCAGGGTTACTTTACTTTTCCGGAGGTTGAGCAATCAGGGCCAAACAAATTACTTCCATCCACTCCTTTAAGCCTTATTAGGTGCTCATGAAGTTAATAGGACCTGGTGAATAATGTCCTGGTCCTCGTGGATAACGTGTGGCTGATTCCATCAGGTGCTCCGCTGCAGAGGGCGAGGTACAAGAGGGTGAGGTGCCGGCCTGACGCCTGGTCCGCTAATTGCATCGAAGAGAAGGGGCCCTGGTTTTACATGCCCGCTGGTGGAGCCAACAGGATCCTTCCTCCCACGGCAGACCAGTCCTTGTAAGTTCATTTGCCACACGGTTTTCATTAATGCTAGCACCCAAAAATGTCTATTATTCCTGCCTTGACAGCCCTGTCACAGAACGGCTCGCCCACGGTAATGTGAGGCTCTGATGTGTTCATCTACGAGAGAAAAATGCCACTCTGCATTTCAGGATGAAGAGATACCAGGAGCTGAGCGACACATTCCCTCTCTCGGATGAGGATTCTGGCTCTGGGTCCAATACCGTGGTGGAAGCAGAGCCAGCCTCCGGGTCGGGGCTTGGTGAAAATGACAGCTTCTCTGAGGCAAAGCTGCCTTTCTACATGGAGAGCCTGCGAGGCACCAAGCTGAAGGAAAAGCTGTCGGAGGAGGATTTGCTCCTGTAGGGCTGCAGACGCTGTCCTCATGTGCCACTCCCTCGCCTCTTCCCCAGAGCCTGACCCAAAAGCCATGAAGCGGTTTTAAACCAGCATCAATAAAAACTTTGCCTTAAGATCTTTACTGCTTTCACTCACTAAAAACGTTGTCGTTCAGCCTGAACTGCCTTTTTACGTGTGTGCGTGCGGCAGCCATCCCAGTGGGGGGGACAACAGTGATAGGTGCGCAGCCAGCTCTGTGGGAAAGTCATTGTGCTTTGAGGGGATAAATTCCAACCCTTTGTGCGCTGGGATCCGCCTGCACTTTTACAGCAGTCAGCCAACGGCGTATCCCGAAAAAGAGCTCGAAACCCTGCCACAAGCGAACCTTTACAACCCCGGTTATTTCCTGAGGGAACCCCCCCGTCCCAGCGCTGCCGCCTCCCGGCCGCCAGGCGGCGCCCTCCCGGGGCGGGCACGGAGCCGGCGGGGACGGTCACGTGCGGAGGGGCGTGGTCCCTGCGCGGGGGTGGGCGTGGCCTGGGGGGCCCGTAGGGTCACATGACCAGGGGCGCGCGGCCGGGGGCGGCTGGTGCTGGTGCGCGCGGGGCCGGTGTCGGGCCGCGGAGGGGGCGCGTACCATG
>VZTF01001476.1:1041375-1053834 GCA_013397755.1 Cnemophilus loriae
GTGCATACCATGGCGAGTGTGGGGCGGGGGGGGAGGACAGCGCCGATCCGCCATCGCCTGAGGCGGCGGCGGCGGCGGCCTTGGCAGGGCGGGGCCTCCTTTCCCCCTTCTTCCTTCGAAAAACCAGGATTTGGGGGGGTTATTGATTTTATTTGCCCATTGAAAGCGCCCGCATGACCTCGGTAGGGCGGGGTTTGGTCGTGAAACTCGGGTTCCGTGTGCCCCGCACGGCTGCCGTCGGGGAAGGCGGACCTGGGGTTATCGGTGGATCTTCCGGCAGTGCCGTGAGGCAGCGCTGGCAGCTGCGGGCTGCGATCCTTGAGGAGCGCACCCTCCAGGAAACGGCGGCCGCCTTGCGCCTGGCAGGCTGGCCGAAGCGCTCGGTGTGCTCGGACGAAGAGGTTAAAAAAATACGTGTTGTAAAGAGTCATCCGGATCGATGGCTTTGTGGGTCTGGGGTGCTCGGGCTCCTTAACACGTGTCTCTGTCGCGCGTGCAGAGGCTGCTCAGGGCTCCGCGTGAAGCTGAAGCTGGGATTTCTGCACCCTCTGTCAGCCGCTGGCAGTCCCACAAGCCCTTCAGTGCAGCTGTTACACTTCAGGGCTGAACGCAGGTTGATTTTGGTCCTGATGTAGCAGAATCTCCAGCGTCTGTCTTTTGCACGAAACCAAGAGCGTAGCCTGGCATTTGGCCAGTTTCTGGAAACCCCAGTTCTCTGTCTGCATTCTCTTAAACTGTAACATAATAAGCCCTATGATAGCTATCTAAAATACTTCTTGTTTTGCATAGTTTCCCCGCAGCAGGATCTTCGATAGCAGCTGGAGCAGATGCCAGCTGTTGACTTCTTTATTTCATATGTTCTTGTTCTCTCTGGAGGAGATCATAGCTAATCTCGAAGGGGCACAGTTGAAATATTTACATGCAGTCTCCTGAGAAGTGTTGTGTTACCAATGTGTGGTCTGGTTGACCATTTAAATGGTCAGCTTGTAATTCAGAAGGTACTGTGAGAGCATCCTGTGTAGTTTGCTTAAAGGTAATGTGCTTCCTTGTTTAGTTAGAGGGGAGTATAAGACTAATCTGGAAAACAAGTACAGTTTCAAGGAAAAAACGTGGCCATGCTCAGAAGTATCTTGTGTTTAAAATAGTGTACAATTTGGAATTCTTGTTGAAACTTTCTTCTTTTTCTCTTGCCCTTCCCCAGAAGCCAGTAATGGTTCTAGCGTGCACTGAAAAAAAAAATTATTTTTTCAGCAGTTATTTTAGATGCTGTGTATTTTTTTACGCTGCATTTCAAACTTCAGGTCCCCAGAATGTCTCAGAAAGTGTTCTTACTCCTTTTTTTATGTTAAAGTAGTGGAGTGAGAATGATTGTGTCGTTCAACCCCAGCTGGCAACAAAACACCACCACAGCCCTGGTGGGATGGGGAGGAGAAGCATAAGTAAAACTTGCAGGTTGAAGTAACAGTTAATTAATTGAAGCAAAGTAAAATATAATAATAATGGTAAATGATAACCATAATAACAAAAAGAAAACTAAACAAGTGATGCACAGTACAATTGCTCACCACCTGCTCGCTGATGTCAGACCCCTGTCAGCCCCTTCTAGGTAACTCCCCCAGTTTATACACTGGGCAGGGCGTTCTAAGGTGTGGAATATCCCTTTGGCTGGTTTGGGTCACCTGTCCTGACCATTCTCCCTCACAGATCTTTGGTGTACCTGCTCCCTGGCAGAGCACGAAGCACAAAAAAGTCCTTGACTTAGAATGAACCCGACTTAGCAACAACTAAAACATCAGTCTTATCAATGTTATATTCTCAGACTGATTCCAAAAAGCAGCACTGTATCAGCTACCGAGAAGAAATTAAGTCCAGCCGAAGCCAGGACAGACTTTGACGTGTACCAGATTCATCTGGTTGAAGCAGATGCTCTCATGGAGAACATAGTGTAATTTCTCAAAAAACCACAAAAATCACACTGAATGAGTGAAGTGTCGTCTGCCTTAGTACATCAAAGCAGATTAGTGCCTAAATCTTTGGAGGAAAGTCTTGGCTTTTGTACTAATCTTGTTGAGTATCCCATAGAGCCACTAACACGTTTTGCAGCTTCTGGTAAAAAGTGTTTGTGTAAGATCAAAGGATGATCTCTCGGGTTCTTGTGTTTAGTGCAGGTCAAAAGTTCAAGCATGGAGAATGCTGAGGGAAGGTGAGGCCAAACATTGTGCCTGAAGCAGTGTTACAGGTAAACTTGTAACACCCACTCTCTCTGATGGCAGCCTTGTGCAGCTGAGATGGGCTGTTCGGAGAACCACTGCCTCTGGCAGCTGCTGGTGCTGTTTGCTAAGACAACTGTGCTGTGTAGGCAGAGGCAGCAAATAAAATCCCTATTCCCCTTTCCTGGACAGGGGGATGCTTTGGGCTTTGCATTATATCCCCTGTTGCTGTTTCTTTCCATCCTACTTTGCTCTAGTGTCTGGGTTTTTTAGTAGTAGCAATGGTAATTACGCTGTGTAGTTTTTATAAACATTGTATTTTGTAAGAGCTGTCACTGCTTGTTACTGACCTGATTTCAGTTATTTGCTAGATGAACAGCTGTTCTTTGTCATCACTATTTCTTGGGTCTCTGATACATAATGGCTTTGTAACTCTGTGGAAGCACAAATAAATGTTTTTTTCCCCAGTGTACAGCTGCAAGTAAGCACCACGTTTAAAATGGAGTGTCCACTGTGTAGTAACTTATCCAATTCTTTTGTTATTCCAGAGTTTTCTTGGAAACCTTTTCGTTCCTGTTTGTGAGATTGACGTTGCACTTAAGGATGCTGAAACACGAAAACCGGCAGAAATCAAAACAGAAGATGGTAAAGTAGAAAAGCATTTTCTCTTCTACGATGGAGAATCTGTTTCAGGAAAGGTAAATTTTTATTTAAAAGTGACTATTAATTACTGTACTGATTCTGGCATGCAAATGCATTTTGGAAGGTGAATGAAAAACTGCTATAAGAGCTGCATTTTCAGCTTGCGTTGTTATTCGAACTATATTGCTATGTATGGTTTTTTTAACCACAGTCATTCAGGCAGCTGATAAAACTCAACCTTTTTGAATAGTAGCTGTTTATTTATTTCTGCTCATCTCATATTTATGAATAAGGTTTTTTGTGCAATGATGTGCAATCCTACCGTTGCTTCTGATGAGAAAACTGTTCCAAACTGGATCTCCCTGCTTCCCCTTCCCTTTGAACTCCAAAATCTACAATCCAGCACAGGTAACAGTAATTTTTGGCTGGCGCAGTCAAAAATTTGCATACCCTGAAGATAAGCCTTGCGTTCCATGCCCTGAAGTGGTTTCTGGATTGCATCAGAGGAGCAACATAGGAAATTCAGCTGACTGCTGAGTCAACAAGAGTTTTCCTTACTGGGAAAAAAGACAATGAGGTTGAGATTGCCGGAGGGATTTCTCTACATTCAGTATTGCACCTAGGAACTCCTTGCAGTCACTCTGATTTACTGGAGCCATTCTCACTCTCTGAATATTTCTGTTACGATTCACTTTTCCTTCAAAAGACTTGAGTTGGGTATTGTTGGGTTCTGGGAGTGACTTCTAAATGCCTGCTTTGATCTTGACTGGCCTATATCACCGGGCATCTTCCTGCTCTGGCGATACCTTTCCGTGCAACGGTCGTGCTTCTCTGGAAAGATCCTTCCAGGGATGTGAAGGGCCACAAGATGGGCCTCAAACCCAAGAAACTGAGGGAGAAGCTTATGATCACTGGCTGGAGCACTGCTCGCTTGTATCGGCGATGCCTGAGAGGTGCCTGATGAGTTTTGGCTGACACAAGCACAGTGGCATGAGGAGGTCTGGGAGACCAGTAGTTTTTTGGATAGCTTCCCTCCACCCTGTCCTTTTTTTCACCACAAAGATGGATTGTTCGAGTGGTTTGCTTCCTACTCAGATACTGACAGTGTACTGGATTTTGAAGTACAGGAACTTCTCTGGTCATCACTGCCTTACAAGAGAACATTTTATATGCTTAATATTTGCATGTTTCAATACAAAGTAACCTTGTGGATTCTGTTCTTGTCTGTTTTTGAGAATCAGAGTCACAAATGGAAGTCCTTATAGTAGGTTTCATTATCTGTTATTTTTCATTGACTTTGCCAACACCAATATTGAGCTATCTGCCAGGGAAGGGACTGAAGCTCGCTTGCCTTGAAAGGAATCAATCTCATGGCATTTCATTTTTGAACTTCCAAATGTGACTGTCAGAAGATGCTTTGAAGCATCACGACTGGCTCTGCTTGAACTCTGGCTTGGATACTTAATTTTGGGACTTGAAAGTTTCAGTTTTAGTTATAAAATTCAGTCTTGTGGATGACTAGATTTTTCTTGAATGTTTTAGCGGTGCCTTGGAAATGCTTAATTTCATAATTAGCTGTTTGATTTGGCTGCCTTCAAGCTCAGGTAGGGCTGTTGAGAAAAGATCTTGGTTTTCGTAGGCATGTACTAATATGTTTTCCTTTTTACTGAGATCGTGTTAGAGTGAAAATGTTGAAAAAATTTAACTTGTGTTTGGTTTTGTTTTTTTTTTACCTTGGTAGGTGAATGTCTCCCTTAAGCATGGGAAGAGACTAGAGCACCAAGGAATTAGAATTGAATTTGTAGGACAAATTGGTGAGTTTAAGCTATAAAGGGGCTTTTAGGTGCTCGTGGCGGTTATGACTATCAGCAGTTCAGCTCAAACAAAGCAACCTGTTCTGATCCGTGGATGATAAGTGCCAGAGGAAAGTTACATCTTCCTTACTTTAAAGCAAGTGATGTACTAATTTGTGCTAGTCAGAAAGTCACTGGGAGAAAAATATGTGCATGTGAGGGAGAACCGGGTTGGTGAGTATTCAGTCTGTCTCAGACTAGCTAAAAGTTTGCTTAATAACCACTAGAGATTTAGGAAAGCTAAACTTGTGCACTTCTCTGAAAGAGAAGAGGCATAGAAAAGAACTTAAGGGGCAGCTTATAGCAAAATACTTTGAAAAATTCTACAGTAGTTGGTTTTGTAAAACCTATTAGAAATGTAAATTTCTTATAACTTATCTAAGTCTGCTTAGAGTTGAACTATGAGGAATCTTTACTATATCTAACTTCTTACCAATCCAGGTAATCTCTCTGCACCCTTAGGCTGGTGCTAAAATTCTTTCCCTCTCAGAGAGCTGTTTGCATTATTGTCCCCCTCGGAAGTAATTAGTCAAGTTTCAGCCTCGTACAATTGACTCTAAATGGAATTTCACAAATTCCCTGTTTCTGATCAGTCAGTAGGCTCCAGTAGTCTGTGTCTCAAGTGCTGTGTAGCAGATATGACTGAGACCTGGCGCCTGCTGCTTTATGCTTTGAGGTTTTGATCAGTAAGGCTGTAAAATTAAACTTTCAGAATAAAGCAGCACTGTGATGGGAGTGAGGCATTTAGGGAAAAAAAGAGCTCACGTATGTCAGCTTCATTTAGCCTGTTGTCTTCTAATAGCTGTACAGATTGTTTTTCATCTACTCTTGACTTACAAATTTTATTCTCTAGATAAATTTAATTTGATGTAATGTTTCGTGAAATTCATGCATTTCTGGGACTTTCTGTTGTGCTGCATTTAGAAGTCCACAGAGTTATGCAGAACTGGTTTAAACTACTGCTCTTTGTATTTGTCCATCCATTTTCTTGCTTCCAAGTTTTAGTATAGAAATGCAGAAAGCATTCCAGTAGTGTGATCTCTCTGCACTTTTTGCAGACTAACTTCTTATCAAAGCTATATTTTAAACCAGCTCTTCAGAGTACAGGTTTTCTGACTGACTGGCACAAAAAGTATTTGATATGCAGCATTAGATAAACTATGTATTAGATAAATGCTTGTCACAGCAAACTAAGTACATTTTTAGATAATTTGTGGTCATATTAGAAAATAGGAGTTACTAGTTAGTGTCAGTTTCTACTAAACTGGCAGTGATAAACTGTGGAGTTGGTGTGTTTAGTTCATTTATTCTTTTCTGAAAAACTTCAGCCTGTGTAAAACCAACTACTCATGCTGATGTTCAGTTTTGAATGGTAGAGAAGCTTATTTTTAGATACTGGAGTGTTTGGGTTTTGATTTTTGGGGTAATTTTTGGTGAGAATTGCACAAGACAGATCTAGGAATGAATAACTGATGCTGCTCTGGGGACAGGAGATGCTGTTGCTGTGAAACCGCTTTTGTTTCCAAATGACTGACTTAGACCTGGGGTCATAATAAGCCATTTGATTGTAGAGTAGTAGTAATAATAAATTATTTGATAGATGTTGTTAATCTGCAGGCCAGATTAGGATCACTGTCCTGTCCTAAATAAGGCAGTCCTGACATTGCTTAGGTTTTGTCCCTGCAGCAATAAATGCTGGAAGCCAAAACCAGGCAATGCTAATTACAGAGCATGCAAAGCAAGAAGTACTTATTAAAGCTAGCTAAACTGTCATTAAAAAACAATGCCATGCTAGTGAAGCTCTCAATATGTTCTCTCCATTCCAGTTAGTTCTTTAGGGGTGCTAACTGTAGGTTGCTAGAATTGAAGATAATTCAAAAACCTGAATAAAACATTTGGTCAAATATGTGTATTTTAAGTTAATTGCTTCTGTTATACTCTCCCACCTGCTCCTGCCAAATTAGAGACAATTTTGTTCGCTAAAAATAAACACTGAAACATATTTTCCTTTAACTTCCTAACTTTAGAACTCTTCAATGACAAAAGCAATACCCATGAATTTGTAAACTTAGTGAAAGAACTGGCCTTACCCGGAGAACTGACCCAAAGCAGAAACTATGACTTTGAATTCATGCAGGTTGAAAAGCCATATGAATCCTACATTGGTGCCAACGTCAGACTGAGGTTGGTAACTGCTATACCTTTTTTTTCCCTCTCCTCCCCTGCAGAAAATTCATAATTTAGCAATTATGCTGCCCCCTCTTCCTCCTTTTAGTTATTACATAGGACACGTAACAGCCAGTAGCTAGTGTGCCTTGATTGGGGTTGTGGAGATTGTAACACAATGTGGTCTTTTCTACTTAAATTGGAATTGCTTAATGCTGTTTGTATAAATAAAATTCCTTCAGTTCAGTCAAGTGAAGACAGTCCACGTCTCTCCTTTAAAGAAAACAGCATACGTACAACTGAAGAAAACACTCCCACATGTGAATGTTTTGTCTTGTGGTTTGGTGTCTTACTCTTTTCTGCTTAGTCTTATGAGATTGTACACTGGTCTTTCAAAGAATATCTGCACTTCAGAAAGCAAGGGCTCTTACTTACTAAATCTGAATAATTCTGGCTAATTCAGTGTCTTTCTTCCTAGGTATTTTCTAAAAGTGACAATCGTGAGACGGCTGTCAGACGTGGTGAAAGAATATGATCTGATTGTTCACCAGCTCGCTACGTACCCAGATGTAAACAACTCCATCAAAATGGAAGTAGGCATTGAGGACTGTCTCCATATAGAGTTTGAATACAATAAGTCAAAGTAAGTGTCAGAGCAAAATGCATTCAAAGTAAATAACTTGATATAAAAGGGTACAGTATGTACTACATGGTGACCAACTTCAGCTTCTGGAGACTTACAGTGTAAAGTACTAATTACACAATGGCCTTTTTGAGATATAGTTGGCTGTTCTGTCTTCACTACTAACAGGAAGGTCACTAGCGAATATTTAAGACTTAATTTTTGCATTTATGCCTTTCCAGTATGACTAGCAGCACTTCCTTTACTGATACTAATGGAATGATGGAAATATTGTAGTTGCTCTGGTCTGGCTGAGGTGCTTAGTTGAGTGGGGAAGTAAGCTCCAAGTAGTTACCAGGCAGATAAGATAACTGCCCATGTGACTTGTATTCAAGAAGGTGTAAAACTTGTGTCTATTCTTTAACAAAGCTCCCCATTTTGTTCTTTTAAAGGTATCACTTAAAGGATGTGATTGTTGGAAAAATTTATTTCCTGTTAGTGAGAATAAAAATTCAGCACATGGAGTTGCAGCTGATCAAAAAGGAGATTACTGGAATTGGTAAGAGAAACAAAGTCCAAAGGAAGTGGCAACTTGTGTGCCAGTTGAGCTGTATGCAGACCTGGAGAGTGAAGTCAGTAGTTGCAGCTCTGGCCAAAATAGTGCTCCACCAGTTTCTTTCTCGCTGATGTTTGACTACCATTTGCATTTTGTGCTTTGGCAATAATACTTTGTAGTCAACACTGTCAGTCTATTTAATTGTTCTGGGGTTGTGACTCTTGTGACTCTTCACAAATGCGAATCCTTGTAAATGGAACTTGGGCATAAATACACAGTATCTTAATCAGCCTTAAGAGGTAATGAACAAGGGAAGAAGTGTAAAATGCATCCTGAAGACCCCCTTGCCTCTACAGGGATTAACTGGGTAAGGGGGCTTGGTAAACATTAACATGAATCAGTCACGTTCTAGAAGTGTGTAATTTCCTGTCATCCTAAAAAAATTGATATGATGGAAATATCAAGCGGCTTCGAAGCAGAAACAGCTTGATTATCCCAGGTCAGGCTTGTACACGCTGGAACAAGGAAGGCTGGAAGAGGCTGTGGCTCATGACACTTCATTCCTCAGTGGCTGGGGTTCTCAGGATCTTCTTGTATGGAAAATGAGAGAGCTTCCAGTAGAGGAAGGGCAGAAGGCTCTACTTTATTTCTGGCTCTTGAGCTGGCTGATAACCCTTCAGTTTCTAGTCTGAGCACGGCCTAGCAGTATCAGTTGCTAGCACTGCTCACCAAACAGAGCAGTTTCAAGATTCCAGACCCTCTTGCTTGTCCCCTATTTAAAGCTTGCATATCCAGGGCTCCTTTGAAGCTCTGGCTACTGCCTCTTCTGTGTCAGGGGGGAGGTAGGAAAGAGAAGTCCTGCCTGGGAGAGGGTTTTGCTTGCTTTAGCCATGTCTGACTTATATGCAAGACAAAGGCAAAAATGCAGTGCTGTGTTAATTTAAACGCTGCAGAGTGGGAATTGCTGCGATAAAACTTTGTAAATGTTTAAAACTGAAGCGTGTGTTCTCACAGTGAAAACTTGTTTCACCAGGACCCAGTACCACAACAGAGACCGAAACCATTGCAAAGTACGAAATAATGGATGGTGCACCAGTTAAAGGTAAATAACTGTGATTGTTTTAAAGGGTGAGCATTTAGTGTTAAAATACTATTTAAAACTAGTATCTGGGGCAGAAGAGATGACTTACACAATTTTTTTTAACTGGAGAAACCACACTTCTCCTTAGGTTGCTGAAATGATGGTGCATTTTCTATTCAGAGAAGACATTTTTACAGACTTAGGGCATTTCACTTGGGATCCTAGTAACTTTTACCCTATTTACCACTGGAAATTCTATGACTGATTGTTTCATCAAACCTGACTCCATGGTGTAGATGAGCTCTAGAGAGTTCAAAATACTGATCCTTCTGGCTTTCCTGGCTGCCATGCTGGCTCTGAGAATGTGTTCTCACTTTTCCTTTCATACTTACCTCTGTGCTCAGTGTTATGTTTCTGATTTTTTGGTGGGTGTTTTTTTGTCTTGTGCGTGTTTGTTTTTTTTTTTTTAATCAAGGAACAGGCCCAGACAGTGCTTGGGAAACTGCTTTTATTGTGCATGTCTTCTGAAACTGTATTAATTATTCCAGTTTTAAGGAACTAATATAAACTTTCTTTTTTTTTTTTTTCAGGTGAATCGATTCCTATAAGACTGTTCTTAGCAGGCTACGACCCAACTCCAACAATGAGGGATGTGAACAAAAAATTTTCAGTGAGGTACTTCTTAAATCTGGTGCTTGTGGATGAAGAAGACAGACGATACTTCAAACAGCAGGTACGGTCTGTAGCAGTCCTGTTGCAGAATTATCTGGGCTGCTGTACGTGCTGCTTTGAACCTGCAGCAGGTTAGAAGCCACCTGTGCTTCATGTATGGCATGAGCATTTCTGCTGGCAAGTGTGCTGACAGCTCTGTAGATGACGTTACCTTGCAGAAGAGGAGCCAAGGGGGATGCTGGATGCTATTCCAGCAAGGATAGGATGCTCTGTACCATAGAACTTGCGTTGGGGATACCCACACAAAACACTGTGAGGGTAAAATGAGCTACTGGTGCATTTGTTTGCCTCCTTAAACTCCTGCAGGGAAATCTCCCCTCCTGCATTAGCCCAGGTTCAAAACTGCAAAGTCTTAATAAGGACTAAGACATTTGACTGAAAATGTTACAAAAGATGAGGTGGTGCTGAGGAAGGGTGTAGCCAAAAGGGTCACTGCAAGAAGCTGTGTGGATTAGATCAGAATCTTCCTACTGCAAAGTAGACAAGACAGTGTAATTAAACATGGAAAACAAGAGGCAGCTGGAGCATACAGTGGCTATGGTAGGCTTTGGATTTTGAGAAAAGAAGGAAAAAAAAAATTCTTGAACTCTTTAATACTATTAAAATTGAGGGTAGGATAATTAAGGAAAGGGTGACCGCTCAAGATTGCAAGTACTCAAGCAGTAACTAAATATGTAAACTTAATGATGGTGTTTTTCTGTTACTTTATATGAAGCTTAAGATAGTTGATGCTGTTGCCTTAATGGTCAGTGTTGGTTTCAAGAGTGTTTTCTTCCTCAAATAGGAAATAACTTTATGGAGAAAAGCTCCTGAGAAGCTGAGGAAACAACGGACAAACTTCCACCAGCGATTTGAATCTCCAGAGTCACAAGCATCTGCTGAGCAACCCGAAATGTGAACTGGTCTAAGGTGAAAAACTTTGCAATGCTTCAGCAGGTTAAAGATGGCAGCAGCCTGTGGGAAAAGAAGGCCAGAATTCCCATTACAACTGTCTTCCTTCATCTTGCAGTGCTGCGTTTACCATACTACTAAAGCGTTCTTCAGTTAAACATTCAAGTATGTATATACATTTAAAATAAAGTGCTTTCTCAAACACTGGAACTTTCTTAAGCTACTATTTTATACTGCACATTTACTTTTATTTGATGATGTTATATGCACTTGGGTATGCAAAAGCTTAATTCTAGTTATTTCCGTGCATGGTAGGCTGGTATATTTGATTTTTGCTGCTCACCTCTACAGTGTAGACTAAAGCATTTCCCGTCTCTCATGTTGTTTATTGCATGTTTGTTTCCAATGTTGCTTATTTGCTTTGTTTTGTTTTGAAACTGCATTAAGACACAATTGACTAAATCACACTAAAAATCAAGGTTTATGGTGCATTTGTCCTAAATCTCCTAATGACTACATTAGACAGGGTTTAACTGAAGCTGCGTGTACATGCACTAAGATTGGCAGCTGCGGAGCCTTCAGACACCTCACGAGCGGTGCTAAGAGGCTTTGCATCTGTCAAAGAATATTGGGAGGTGTGTTTGCCCTCTCTCCCTCAGTTCTCTGTCAAACTTCTCTAAGCCTTTCACATGAGTCGCTTCTAACTTTTGGGGGCTCGTTACCCAGTAATTAGTGACTGTAGAGATGTTGTCATGAGTTCACCTTCGGGTGGTGAGCAGGTAAAGTATTTGAACATAGTTATCTTATTGATGAAGTAAGTGCTGGTAACATTGATTATTTTGCAAATATGTGAAACTGTGTTTCCTTGTGGCTTCACGATTCCGCTGTCTTCACAGTCAGTCTCTGTAACTGTCCTGACAGGAGAGGCAAAACGTCCTCAGAGGACATCCTTCTGGGCCTGTTAGAGGGCAAACAAGTTTTTGTGGTCTTCTGCGGAGGTATTTGAAGCCAGGCAAGCCTTAAAACTTAGAAGCTTGTCTGGCACAGCGGATTGTTTGTCTTTATCATCATCTCGTAGGCATTCAGTGTTTGAAGAAGTAGCTTAAAGGGGCTAGTGTTCATCTGTTCACCACAGCGCGGGGAGTCTGTTATCAGACCTGTGGCTCGGGCACAAATCGAAGCCTGCTGGGAGGAAGGCAGCTTGCACTTGTAGTTCACTTGGCCTTTAAACCAAGGCTTCTCAACTCCGGTGCAAGTGTCATTGGTAACCTTACTTTATGAGTAAGTAAATAATCGAATTACATTTCTGTAAGAACTGTTTTATTACTGCGGCACTTTGATAAAGCAAAGACTCTGTGTACTTTATGCTAGGATACTCCTAACGCGGATATCTTCGGCTGCGAGCAAATCCAACTCCCTCATGTAAGTGCCTGTTCAGAAACTTAAAAGAATAAAGTTAAAAAAAAAAAAAAGCCAAATATTTTCATGGTCACTTGCATGTCGTAAACCTGGGAACGATGATTTTGAAAAACTTGATTGTACTTAACCAGCCTCAGATTGTGCAACCATGTATAACGAGCGGGGGGAAAACATCCTGAGCTGCTGTTTGAATTATTAAACCAGCTGTATTCTCACTAAACCCGGCTTGTCTGTGTTTGAGGGGCGCTGCCCTCCCTGAGGGCACCCGGCGGGGTGAGGGGGGGGGG
>VZTF01001476.1:1053931-1109190 GCA_013397755.1 Cnemophilus loriae
ACGGCGGCGCCTCCCGCGCCCCCGACACCTCGCTCTTCGTGCCCGTGCCGCTGAAGCCCGGCCTCGGCGGCGCGGCCGAGGAGGACGTGGGCGCCGAGCTCACGCGGCCCCTCGACAAGGGTGAGTGCGCGCGGGACCGTGAGGGGACGGGGAGGGGGGGCGGCCCTCGGGCACCGGCCGTGAGGCCTCGCCCGCCAGCACTGGAGGTGGGCTGGTGAGGCCGCACCTCGGGCGCTGTGTCCAGCTCTCAGCCGCTCAGTTCGGGAAGGACGTTGAGGAGCTCGAGCGAGTCCGGAGAAGGGCAGCGGAGCTGAGGAAGGGGCTGGAGCAAAAATCTGATCAGGAGCGGGCGAGGGAGCTGGGGGGGCTCGGCCAGGAGGAGAGGAGGTTCAAGGAACACCTCGTCGCTCTCTCCATCTCCCTGGCTGCAGCCAGATGGGGGTCGGGCTCTGCTCCTAGGGAACAGCAGTGGGACAAGAGGAAACGGCCTCAAACTGTGCCAGGGGAGGTTTAGGTTGGACATTGGGAGGTATTTCTTCAGAGGAAGAGTGATTAAACGTTGGAAGGGGCTGCCCAGGGAGGTGGTGGAGTCACCGTCTCTGGAGGTGTTTAAGGACAGACTGCACGTGGCACTCGGTGCTCTGCTCTGGTGTACAAGGTGGTGGTGGGATTCGTGGGGCTGTGCTGTGCCGGGCCAGGAGTTGGACTTTGATGATCGTCGTGGGTGCCTTCCAGCTCAGAATATTCTGTGACTATTGACTAGGGCCAGGGGGCGTGCCCTGTGTGGAGGAAATGCTCTGCTGGTCTGCTTCCTCCGTTCTCTGTTTTGGCGCGGTCAGGGTAAAGGTGCTTGGCTTGGGGCGCGTCCCGCAGCCAAACTGCAGTCTTGTGCGTTCCAGAACCATAACTGTGTCTGAACTTAAAAGGCTTAGTTTCCTCAAGTATTGGTATGACAAACAGAAGAGATTGTCTGTGTGTGAATGTGCCTAGATCAAAAGTGGGCACAGTGATAGGACGAGGGGGAATGGCTTCAAATGGACAGAGAGTAGGTTTAGATTGGGTATTAGGAAAAAATTCTTCCCTGTAAGGTTGGTAAGGCAATGGCACAGGTTGCCCAGAGAAGCTGTGGCTGCACCATCCCTGCAAGTGTTCAAGGCCAGGTTGGATGGGGTTTGGAGCAGCCTGGGATAGTGGAAGGTGTCCCTGCCTGTGTCAGGGGATTGGAATGAGATGGTCTTTAAGGTCCTTTCCAACCTAGACGGTTCTGTGATCTTGTGACTCCATGATCTTTGAAGATTTGGTAAACCAGAGACAAATTCTTGGTTCTTTTGATGTTTGCTGGTCCAAAAGCATTAAGGGCGCAGATGGAAATCTTTTTCTTATGTTCTCTTAATTAAGTGTTCTGATGGCATATCATTTATATTAACTCCAGAGTATAGGAAGCATGGGAAACTGATCTTAATTGTTCAGAACTGTGGAGAAAAGACTATCTGGCCTTGAAAGCGAAAAAAAACCTAGTTAGGATGAAGAATCCTGAACAGCTGTAATGCAAAAATCTATGTTGTCAGACTTGTCTTTTATATGGATAGTGCATTCTTCAAGTGCCAATAACAATGAATGATGGCTTCTTATTTGTGCATTACCTGTTGTCTCATTTGATAGAGGAGCAGTTATGTTGGGTTTCTTCAAAGGTACAACTAAAATGCTCTGGGAAAATAAGTATAGATTCTGTTTGGTCTTTGCTAAGTTGTTGAGAGAGGACAGATAGGCTAAAATTATGTGTGCTCACACAGGTGAAATTAACTACTTCAGACAGCCTGACGTTCTTCCATGTGAGACTGGCAAGGAACAGCAGCCAGGTGACCAGTGTGGTGCTCATCTGGCTTGTTGGCCTTTAGTGCTCTCTCTGTTGCTGTCAGCAATATTTTGAAAAAACAATAATGTGTTTTAAAAGTATTGGTATTTTGAAACCCACTAATGTTAGAGAAAACTGAACAAGACTTTGCTTAACATGTAGCTGGTTTTTTTTTAAATGAAATAAGTAGTCTTCCTCTGCTTCCTCCCTTCAGGTTCTGACCACACACAGTATTATGCCTCTGGTTTTTTTTATGTTTTAAATGAAGATGCTTTGTCAGATTGTGCTGCCAAGTACTGAACTAGATTCAATAAAGAAAGATTTGTATTTATGAGCTTTCTGGTTACAGCTTGTGAATAACCTTTGTTAATGAGCACGATGCCAGTGTCAATCATCTTGTTAGCTTGTTACTTGCTCAAGTGAGTGATTATAGTTTTCACACTAGTCAAACCCTGTTAGCTTCTAAAAAGACGTTTAATCTTCCTTACTTTTGTAAAGCCAGTTTTGTAAAAACTTCATAACAGACCTGGAATTAACTCACTGCTTCTGTTTTCCGCGACTTCATAGGAAGTGTCTCCCTGTGAGTGCTGATGAATGCTTTCAGTTTTGGTGTGTGGATCTTCTGTATGAGTTGTCACTGAATGTCAGTTTGCAGACCGTGGGGCTGTGCTTACTTGTGGGAAGTGCAAGTCAGGAAAGACCAGATGTGGCAGCAATTCACGTGGCACGAACAGGAGGTGCCTGAACAGGGGGGTTAGTTAGATGCACAAGGGTGCTTGGACTGGACAATGGGAGTCTAATAGTTGGGGAGGAATTTAAAATAAAGCACTTCGGCTGCCCCAGTGGTAGCATACAGCCTGACTGCAGTGGATTGTTGTCATCAGAGATACAGGGAAATGACTCAAAAGTCTTCCTGCAAACAGGGTTGAAACATCTAAATGAATCTGATACACTGGAGACTAACTGCATAATTTCTGAACTTCCCTGCAGTTGGGCTGTCTTTTTACAGAGAACCTTAAAAATGCTGCTGAGAAGTCGAAGTAGTTGAGGAGTAAGAGCTGAAACACAGTTCTAGAATGAGAAAATGGTAAACAAAGGGAAATCTCAAAAGAGGAGTGGATGGTAAAAAGGGTGGTGATTGAGACAGGACACAGATGTCCCGAGTGTGTACCCTGATTGCTACCTGTATGTGCAGTTGGATTAAGCTCACGTGGGCTGCAATGCCAGCTTTATTTTGTTTTGATTTACCTTATTGTTAGGTCAGGTGTTTGTGCTTAGGAAGGATCGTGACCTTGGTCGTGGGGCAGCATGGTCCCAATGTCATGTTGCCTTGGATAGAAACATGTTTTGGCATTGACCTTTTAATCTTGTAGTAAGGCCAACGGGCTGTGAATTTAGCTGCGTGGCTGATGATGTGTTAATTGCTAGAGCTTCTTAGGGACGCTCTAAAGAGCATTCAGCCCTCTGCCTTCTTATACTGCACTGTTTTCCAGTCTCTTTGATTTCGGGGCCCTTAAACGTGAGCGTGGATGCCTTTGTGGGAAATGTTATCCTGCTGGTGGCCTTGCTTTGTTGCCTTTAGGGGACATTGCAGAATGTGAGTTAATCCATTAAGAGACTCCTGTGGCTGTGCACGGGGTGTGGGATGTACATTTAGATTTGCCATATTCTTGTCAGCTGGTGATTTTCATTGTGCCAAGTGGACTGTGTCTCTTACAGCTCTTTAGAGAGGCAATCTTTCAGTAATTTAAGGTTGATCTCGTGGGGAGCTTTCCATGTCACGTCAGATGGTTTTGGTGTTAGTTGCAGAGAGCAGAGCTTGACAGTGTTGTGTCCAGTGACTTGTGCTGGCACTGGGGCTGTGCTACGTTTATCACTCCTAGCATTTTATAATGCAGGGTTCCTAGACTTGAGTTTTAAGAATAATGTAAGCTCATGAGTAGGTGTTCATGAAATTTGCTAGATTTTTTGTGAATTTCTGATCTGCTGTAGATGGAAAGGGGACACATCTTTTGGCACTGTCATTTAACTAACATTTAATGAACTGAAATCAGCGTGTACTTGAGTAAATACAATTTTGTTGCAACACTGAACTTGCCTTTTAGGGGAGGGAGTTTATTAATAAGTTTATAAGAGATTGTTAAACAATATAAGAGATTGTCAAACAAAGCTGAGTAATTTGTGATATATATATATGAAAAAACTCTGTTTTTTTTCTTCCCTCCTGTTATTTAACCTGAGAAAAGAAGGAATACTGTGTCTGATTTACCCGATCTTTCTGAAGAGTCTGTCTTGGAAGCAGGCTGGAGGGAAGAACATACCTCAGGATGTTTATTAAAAGCTGTCACCAAGTAGTTCAAGCAGATTTGCTTTTCATATTAAAACTTCTTGATAGGTGCTGCCAAAAAGCAAACAAAAACCCACCCCAAAACATTAATTAAGTTTGTTCCATTAGTTGTTTAGCTGCACATTCCCATCTTTATGCTTTCCTGTCAAGTACCAGGGGAGATGGCTGGCACCATCTTCATGGCAGTTCTTACTCTGCTGCAGTTGAAGGTTGTCCTTCTCCACAAGAGTCCCAGTCTCACTCATTGATTGTGTTTGATTTAGGGAGAGTTCATTTGAGTCTGTTCAGCATGGAAAGATTCCTTCTCTCCACAGTAAGGAGACCGTAAACCAGGATCTTTGGGCCAGGAGAATGTGATTTAATTTGAGGAAGCTGAAAAAAAAAAAAGTTATTCTTTTTCTACAGGTGAAGTTCTAAAAAACTTAAACAAGTTCTACAAAAGAAAAGAAATTCAAAGACTAGGAGCAGAAAATGGACTAGATGGTAAGAAAATGTTTCAAATTTATATTACTTTAATGTGAAATCTGTTTTAATTCAGATATGGTATTAGATGTGATCTTTTTATCACAACACTGCTTCTTTATATTGTCTCTGCCACTTGGTTCAAATAACCTTTATATTTCCTTTTAATAGCTTATATTAAGGTATAAGTTGTTAATGAACTGCTTCAGTGTTTTATTGGGTGTTTACAAATAGAGTTTTCTGATCCTGGCCACGTTAATTTTGTTCCTTTTTTGTTGATTTTTTTTTTTTTTTTTTTTTTTTTTTTTTTTTTTTTTGCAGCTCGCCTCTTTCACCAAGCATTTATAAGCTTTAGGAAGTATATCATGGAATCCAGTTCTGTGAGTGCTGATTTGCATATTATTCTCAATGATATATGCTGTGGTGCAGGCAAGTATCTGGAGTGCTTGTAAAATAAAATGTGCATTTCTACTTGTTTTTGCCCTGTATACTTAACCTATGTACGTGTGGACCCCCTTCTATGCTGCTTCCCTATCAGAAACATTTGTGCCCATCCTAGAGAAGGTTCTGTTCTTAAATCTTCTGAAGTGGAAATGAAGGATGTGGAGGTGTTAGCAAGAAGCAGCCTGTTGTTGTACAGCATCTGTTCGGGGCTGAAATGAAAACGCTGCTGTTCTGTTTATTCCTCTCTTAAAAATCCAGTAGTCACTAGGGGGCACTTGGAGAGCTCTCTCCTGGCCAGGTGGCTTTAGAGGCAGCTTTGTGACAGTGCTGTGTTTCCCTGTGGCACTCACAGAGGTGTGTTTGCCTGCTGAGTGCATCCTGTGTTGTGATTAACAGCACTTACCTGAGAGGTGGTGCCAGCTGGCAATAGCAGAATCAGCTTTCTCCAGGGTTTGAGCTGCACAGTGTGTGTCTTAATGATGGGAATTTACAGGTTACAGTGGCTGTTAGTTTTGTCTTAAAATGTAAATGTGTAGATTTTAAATGTTGGCCATCTTAGGAAATTGTCGTATTATATTTCTTGTGTATAAAATGTTCCACAGGATTTTCTCATTCCCACTCCTTATTTAGTGATAAACAAGCATTATGCCTTAAAACTCACATATGGAAATACTGAAATTTTTTAATTTTGAGTTTTGCTTGTCCAATGATGATAATTAAATATATTACAGTTTTATTTAAATTTCCACAATAATTTTTATTCATTAAATAATAATTCTCAATTTAACGTCCCCTAAAATAGAACATCTCTGCCGCCACCAAAACAAAAAAATTCCAACAAACCCCAAACCACTGCTTTTTGTTTTTGTGTGTGTATGTTTGATAATAACAGCTTTTTAGATCAAGGTGATTCTTTGAAATTCTATGAGAGCTGGACAGTAGGAGTGTGAACTGAAATGAGACCTTCAAGGCCCACATGTCTACTCTGAAAACATTCAGAAGAATAAACCTGCATTTCTCGTCTGAGTTGATTTTAGTATTTTTATTTTCTCTCCTAGGGACTGGAAACTTAGACTTTGGAACCAGCATCCTAAGTCTTGGTAGCATAGAGCAGCTGAAAATCTGATTTTCTCTGTTTATTCATAAAAGCACTTTAGGAGCTTTTATTTTATTTTATTCCAAGGCAACACATGAATTTAGGAAGAAAGGGCTAAAATCTTCTTAGGACAGAAAAGCTATTTCTCATCCAGCTTTTCCACAGATTCTCATTTTACTTACAAGTTCTGTAGGCAAGTAGGCTGACCAGAGCGAATATACTGAAATGAGATGCATTTTTTCATATTACTGTGTTTGTATTCCATTGCTAAATGAGTCCATGTACTTGTGTTCGTTTCCCTTTCTGCCACTGAGATAATTATTGAACTTGGTAGAGAGCCAGAAGTTGAAAGGATTACGTAAGTGTGGGCTGGAAGTAGTAGAAAATTTTTTTTCCAGGTTTATTACGAAGGTACACACTCAGACAAGCACACAGACTTTCTGAAAAGGGTTTGTTCTTCTAGGTCACGTGGATGATCTGTTTCCATTTTTCCTGAGGCACGCGAAGCAGATCTTCCCCATGCTGGACTGCATGGATGATCTGCGCAAGATCAGCGACCTGAGGCTGCCGCCCAACTGGTCAGTGTGGGGAAGTGGCTGCACTGTTTTCTTTTCTTAGTGTCACAGAGTTTCAGAGTCTGTGGACTTAAGTGTAATTATGCTACATTTTCAGTTCGATTTCTCTGTTTTTACAATAATTTGTGTCAGGAACTCTTATATTTTTTACAAGATACATCACAATGAATTAAAAAGAAAGTAAGATTATATCAGCTATGAAAGTCACTGAGTTAGTTTGGCTTTTCCAGGAAGGTGTTTTCTGACAATATGTTTAGGAGGTAGCACATCAAAACGTGAAAATATTAATAAGCTCAAGGAGAGAGAATCGGAGGAATAATGAAAATTATTTTGAACGCAATGTGTGAATTTCACTCTGAATCTTTGAAAGCATTGTATGATTTAGAAGATCAATGTGCAAGACAGTAACCTCTTCATACTGTCACTCAGAACTTGCTATTTCTGCTTTCAACACACATTAAAATTATTAACAAATAAATGCTTAAGCTAATTTCTAGTTTCTTCTGAAGCAGTATCCAGATCTGCTTTTTTTTTTTTGTCTTTGTTTTAGGTATCCAGATGCCAGGGCTATTCAGAGAAAGATAATATTCCATGCTGGTCCTACAAACAGTGGAAAAACTTACCATGCTATCCAGAGATTTTTGTCAGCCAAATCTGGAATATACTGCGGTCCACTAAAACTTCTGGCTCATGAGATCTTCCAAAAGAGTAATGATGCTGTCAGTATGTCATATTACTTACCAACATCCTTACTACTGGAACAATCTCATGAATGCATGTCTGTGAAGTCCTGTAGTGGCCCCAGGTGGTCCATGGGGCCCTGTGCTTGAACAGGTGCCTTTGCTTTGCAGTGGTGTCAGCTCATGTGAAACCAGTTGAGCATTTCTGCTTTAGGAGCAGAGTGGAGCATCATTTCTGCAAGTGAAACAGTGCTGTCCCCAAAGCACATGCTGTGCCATCATCCCTGTAACCTGCCTCTGTTCTCCTGTCATTTGTTGCTCCCTGGGTCAGCCAGGTTCTACTATTAGGTTTTTCAGCATAGGCCCCGTGCCTTCTTTTGCCCATGACCTTTATTATAGCTTGTACACAAAAAATTATCCTTGCTTAACTCCCCTCTACCTTCTGCTTCAATGTATAAATATATTTCACTTCACCATCCTTGAAAAATCCTGCAGATTCAGATGTGTTGAGTTGAAGAGTGGTGCTGTATGTCAGGTCCCTAGAGGAAGCTTTCATTAGTGTTTTTTGTTACTTCTGGTGTATTTTTGGAGGCTTCTTACCAGTGTGTTTCCAGCTGCAGAGAACCAGACCAGTTCTGAAGCATTACAACCACATATCACATGTTAACACAGCACAGTGTGTGTATACAGTAGTGATGTTGGGATTTCTCTTTTTTTGATGTAGAATTTGTAACTCCAGTTACCAGTCTGTCCGAGCAACACATAAGAAAGATTGGCTTGTCCTAGGAGATAGCTGCAATGTACCACATGTATTCACAGGGTGACTGTGGGTACCACACAGTGATGTTCCTTGCTAGTTGTTACTGAACTTTTCTCCCACGTGTTTAGCATGTGTGAGAACTTTTCAGTTGGTGGCTCCTGGATCATGTTTATGCCCTTGGGACTTAAACAGGGCTTCCATCAGGGCTCTGCAGGTGGCTGTAGGTAAGGATGGAGCAGCCATCAGCACCAAGGAGTGTAGGGCTGGCAGGGTGGTGTCCCCAGCTGTCTCTCACAGCTGATCCTCATGAGCTCTCGCTGTGTGAGCATAAGGCAGCAGGTGAGGCTGGCAGCAGAGCAATTGCCAAAGGAGCAGGAGCAGGCTGGAGCTTGCAAGGCTCCTTCACAGCTGGGTCTTGCTTTATGAGCCCCTTGTACTTTTCTCACAGTTCTTTTGTGGCAGATGTGACAGCTCTGAAATGCTCAGGGGAAGATGTAACCTCCTGCAGGAGTAGGGGAAGGCATTTAATTACAGATACCACCTCTTCATTAAACCTCCACTCTGACAGCACTTAAATACAAGGCACGAGTCTCTCAAGGTTGAGTAGTTATTTTCTGGATAGCTTCTATTATACTGTCCTAGAAACTACTGTAAGAAACTGATTTTGTCCTCTTTGGAAAGGGGATTCTTTTATATTAAGGAAACTTAACCTGAGATTTCTGAATGCCTTTAGAATGTGCCATGTGACCTGGTGACAGGAGAAGAGCGTGTGTTTGCCGATGAAGACGCCAGACAGGCTCCTCATGTTGCGTGTACCATTGAAATGTGCAGCACTAATACACCTTGTAAGTACACGTAATTGTTTCAAGTCCTGTCTGTGGTGTCGTTATGTGTGTTATTGCTTGGACTCAAAAGTAGCTGAGCTCTTCTTTTTCACTCTTATTTGAACAATTCCTGAACTATCATAGAGCAGTTCAAGAAACCTGGATCATCTCAGAATAGCTTTTTGGTGATAGAGGATTAGCTTTGTTTGAGCAACTTTTTTTAAGAAACCTGTGGGTTCCTTTGTGCCTTGTACTGCTGTTCTAGATGCTCTTCCTTGGTGCATCATATTTTTCTTTTTTTGTTTTAAGATGAAGTTGCTGTGATTGATGAAATTCAGATGATCAGAGATCCTGCCAGAGGCTGGGCTTGGACAAGAGCCCTTCTAGGTAAGCTTGTTTGTGTTGGCAATGAATTACCTTAATGGCACGTGAAATTCAAGCTTAGCAGTCAGTATAGTCATAAGTGGTTATAATATGTGATGCAAAATAAAAGTATTTCTTCTCCATGTCTTCTCACAGCAAGTTAGAGAGATACTCTGCCTCAAAGGATTTGTCTGCATGACAGGAAGCTACCTGTAGTGTTTTACTTAACAAATGGGTTTTAAAAATTTTATTCAGATGCCTCTTTTATTTTTTCTTTCTTGGATAATAGGGAGCCTTTACTACATTGTGCTGTCCTTTTACATTGGCTATTTCCAAGTATGCTTTTCTGTTCAATTAAAACAACACCAGTTTTCAAGAGACTGCCTTATGTAGATACTCCTAAATAATGTTAACTTTAAATATTTTATAGTGTTAATGTCAAATGGCTCATTTATAGAGCTGCATCGATCTGTTATATTCTTAGAAGAATGCTTATTTTGATAATTTTAGAATTTTTCAAGAAGAATTCTGAAACATTTTTCCTTGCATTTGGAACAGAAGTTTGGAATCTGATTCCCCCTCGGCCCTTCCTTTTGTTGCTTTTGATTCTAAGTTCAGCAGATTTGTCACACTTCCTTTACTTCCTATTTTTCCCTTTTCCGTTCTGACTGAATTAGAGGTGAATTCATGCAGCAAACAAAATTCCTCAGTTCTGCTATGGTTTGGGAGTTAGTGAAACATGAGTAGTAAATAAAACATACTTAGAGCTTTGCTCCATTTGTTCAGTGGCTGAGGGCACCTCTTGTTTTGGCCGAGAGGGTGCAGTGAGGTATTGGCCTCTCTGATTATCACACTAATGAATTGTCAAATGTCACCTGCTGGTAAGAGATCAAGAGCAGCTCAAAGGAAATAGTGTGTTGTAGGAGAGGCTTTAGGTGCAGGTTTGGGTTGTTGAAGGAGGTGAAATACAGTCCTCATTGTGTTTAGCAACCACAGTACAATTTTTGGATACCTTAAGGGCCAGCTAAAGCTACTGTCATATATAAACAAGTAACATGTTGCTTTTTATTTCACTGGACCTTGTTCAGGCCTCTGTGCAGAAGAAATCCACGTTTGTGGAGAACCTGCTGCTATTGACTTGGTGACAGAGCTCATGTACACTACAGGGGAGGAAGTTGAAGTAAGTAATTCTGAGAAGCTATGAACAGAACATCAGGTTTTCTTTGCTGTAAAACTGGGGAAAAATGTAGGGTCTTTTTAGGGGTTTCACTGCTCTAAGTTATCCCACAGGAGGTCTTGTTAAAATGTTTGTCAATGTCTGTAAAGCAAAGATGTTGCAAAGTTCTTTCTTTCTGAATAGTGGTGCTGTTTTTTTGAGAGAAGCTGAGTGGTTTGATGAGTTCCCTTCAGGGGCTGCTGCAGTTGCTACAGCTGTTTAAGGACTTTATTTACAGTTCTGATCTTCCAGGACGGCGTGGTGCTCTCGAGTTTGCTGACTTTGCAGGATGCGGTGATAGTTAGTCTCCATATGATGGAATTTGAGTTTAAAAAGATACCATCTTTGACAACTTTGATTCTAGGTCCGAAACTACAAGAGACTGACTCCTCTGACTGTGCTGGATTATGCCTTAGAGTCCTTGGATAACCTCCGTCCTGGGGACTGCATTGTCTGTTTCAGTAAGAATGACATCTACTCTGTCAGCCGACAGATTGAAGCCAGAGGATTAGAATGTGCTGTCATATATGGCAGTCTGCCACCAGGTAAAGCACTCTGGCTTTTAGTGTTAAGAGTGTGTTCTGTTTCTTGCTGCTTTTCTTAGGAGAAAACCCCCTTGTACTGCTTTCTTTATTTTAAAATAAAGCAGTGCAAGTTTCCTAGTTTTGTTTCTCTATATAGCTAGAGAAAGTAATCAGCTTTCATTGACTGGTGTTTTAATCTTGGGATTAGACCTTTATTATGTACTTAATTTTGATCTTCAGATAGATATAATTAAATGAGGTCTATCCACAGCTCTGGGAGTGGTTTAAATCCCTCCTGTCCCCTCCCCCCATCTGCAGCCAAATACCAGTCAAATACCGATTTATTTATTTTTTTCCTCAGCCTATTATAATGACATTGGACTTAGTGATGCGTTGTCTTTATTTTGTATGAAGTTTGCTATGTGAAGTGTTCTGTCATTCTGTTCTAGGAACAAAGCTTGAACAGGCAAAGAAATTCAATGATCCTGATGATCCGTGCAAAATTTTAGTTGCTACAGATGCAATTGGAATGGGACTCAACTTGTAAGTACTTGCAGCAGATTATGGTACCTTTATTTTTCTTTGGGTGTGATAGCCGCATTAATTTCCTTGTTTTTTATCTCCCCAGTCTGATTAACTCATCCAAATATCTGCTGTGTTTAGATAACACAGTACATACATTTCAATTTTGAAGTAGGCATCAATTTGGTTAGGCACAACTAAGCTCTAATTTTAAAACTGATTCCAAGGATTAAATGGCTCCCTTGGCCAGTTCACTGTGATAGTTGGCAGTGGATGACAGGGCCTACTGGATCAACTGGAGTCAAATGTGCTAGATTGTCAGAGTTATCGCTCTCTTGCATTGCTGAAATACAGAGCAAGTTCAGCCCAGTGTCAGGTGTATTTCACTGGTGAAGGACATGCAGTCACATTGCTACAAACTGCTGAGGCAGGTGGTGGTGAATGGATTGGGACGCTATTAGGACCTGATTGATGTGTGCAGGGATGATGATTCTCCTGTAACTAGCCAGTAGCCTTATCCTGCCCTGTAGAATATGCTGTGTCTATAAGGAGTGTCTGTGATACCCTCATTTATAGAGGAGAAAAATGCTTATAAAAAAGCAAAAGCTTTAATTCTTCTAATATTGGAAGTAATTTGCAAAAAAAGGATTCCTGTTTGTTTTTGTTCAAATGTTTCAGGTGTATAAGAAGAATAATTTTTAACTCCATAGTAAAGCCAACTGTCAATGAGAAGGGAGAGAAGGAAATAGACTCCATTACCACTTCCCAGGCTCTCCAGATCGCAGGCAGGGCTGGGCGTTTCGGCTCCTCCTTCAAGCAGGGAGAAGTCACTACAATGCATCGTGATGACCTCATGCAGCTGAAGGAAATTCTCAGTGAGGCTGTGCCCCCTGTCAAGGTGAGAGCCTCAGTACCCAGTCTGTACAGATGTGCCCTGGGGCTGGCTTATGATATTCTGATCCCAAATTGTTTTTCCTTCTGTTTGCAATTTAGTAATAAAAACAGGTTGTGTTGTGCCAGAGTGACTTTGCATATATGTCCTATTTGCAGATTTGCAGTGTTGCTTAGGAAATGAATCTGCTCTTTCAAGAATTAAAAGCTCAAGCACAGAAGTTCTTAAGTTTCAGCTAAGTGTGCTAAATAAAATGGAGTCTTCAAGGTGCTTTGGTTTCTGGCATTTTGTCTTTCAATATGTTGTTTCTGGTGCATTAACTTTAAAACAATACTGAGAATTAATGGACATTTTTTTCTTTATTCTCCATTTAGGCAGCTGGCTTACATCCTACTCCTGAGCAGATAGAAATGTTTGCTTATCATCTTCCTGATGCCACTCTATCCAACTTAATTGTAAGAATGATCAAAATATTAGCTTCTGCTTTAAAAATGAAGTATTACTAATAGTCACTGCTTTGTACAAACCTGCCCTTGGGAGACCTGACAACCTTGTGTGTGTTTTTTTTATTGGTTGAATTCTATCTCTACCACACAGTGACTGCAGATAGGTTTAGGATGTTTAACTTTTCTGTGTTACAATAAACTTGAAAGCTGTTGAAGCGTGTCAGTCATTTTTACATGTGTTTAAAACTGTGCAGCAGCTTTTTCATTCCAGCTTTTCTGAATTTTAAATGTAGACATTTTGGTCTGAGGCTGAAGATTTTAGAGATCAAAATTTCAATAAGTTATTTGAAAATTCCTGGGAAACTAGGCTGGTCATGTCAGATGTCCACATATCTGAGAGCTACCTGATTTTTTTTTTCCCCTGTTTCTGTGGATTTTGTGGTAAAGTAGTCTGTTTGTAACTTAGAAAACCGATTTTGTGGGATCAGTTTGATCTCCTCTTTAGATAGATACTTGTTCTTTTGGATGTACCTAAACATTATAAAGTAGAAATTAAGCTTCCAATACTGTATTTAAAAAAACATCACAGCTTTTAGTAAACTGAGAAATCTTTGCCAGCTTTCATGGTTTTAAATGTGCGTTATTGTTCTCTGCTAATGTGCTGTTATGTAGTAAAATGTATATTTCTAACCTTGAAATAAAAGATTATGCCTGGAGACCTCCTGGAAGACTTAGTCTGGTAGGGTAACAGCACATCTTTAAAATTTCAAAAATTAGCAGTTTCTGGGCTAGCATAGTAGTATTAAGATAAAAGCCTTGTGCTGTTTTTGATCTCATATATTGAGTCACATATTTAATTAAAAAGCTCAGTGTTTCTTTAAAGATGGTTTTAAAAAATCTTTCAAAGATTTGCACTAGAGAAATAATTTTGGGGGCCCATAAGATTCCCCCTGCAGGGTGCACTGCATCTTCCATTTCTCCAAACCTTGAGTATGTCTCATGTTTTCTTTGAACTCCTCTATTGGAATACTGTAGTTAGCTTGTGTTTTCTTTCTTCCTATAATAGATCTGACATTGAGCTAAAAATACCTCAATTATTGAATTTTATGCTGTAAAGTTAGCTTTTTGGGTCATGCTAAGTGATAAACCTGGAGAAATTTCTAAACATAGTGGTAACTGGTTCTTGTGATGATGTTCTTTGTAACTAGAATGTACCCCTCCAGAACTTTATTATTTAGGAGACTACTGCACGCATTTAAATAAAGTGTAGTGTGTTACATCTTCTCCTCCAATCCTGTGTTGGAGAATTTAATGCAAACTCTGCTAAAAGAGCAGGGGGAGCTCCCCTTCCCACTTTTTTATTTCTGTGGTCAAACTTGATGGTTTTTAATTGTTCTTTCAGTATAATTAGCCTTTCAAACTCTAATTTTTTGGTTTGGTAAGACAAAGTTTAACCCTCTTGTTAACAACCCTCTCCTGTAATAGTATTCTTACATTTGGTTTTATTTTTACAGGATATTTTTGTGAGCCTCTCACAAGTTGATGGGATGTACTTTGTCTGCAATATTGATGACTTTAAATTTCTAGCAGATATGATTCAGCACATTCCACTAAATCTGCGATCACGATATGTCTTCTGCACTGCGCCCTTGAACAGAAAAGAGCCTTTTGTGTGTACCACTTTGTTGAAGGTCAGCTATTTTTTTCCCCTCAAAAAATGTGGTGTTTATATTGGACCAAGCGAGTCTTGGTGCACTGGGACTGTACCTAGCTGCTATATTTGTTGTGGGTTTTGCCCACAGTAGATCATTTGAGAGCATTCTTAAAGTGCTCACAGGTAGTATAAGGTGATAAGATAGCTGGACATGTACTTTTTTCCTAATTGAATTTTTCACTATTTTTATTGACCAAAGCTTTTAACTTCTGAGAACTGGTTCTTATGATGTAAATTAAAGTTTGGATAGCTTCTCTGCTATTTGCCTTAGAAAATCCTACTGCTTGTCCTTGTATATCAGCTCTGAACGGGAAGAGATGAGAGCTGTGTTCCCTGGTCACTTGTGCACTGTTAAGCTTTGCACTACAGTGTTCCTAAAAGCAGTCATTAAAAACCAAGTTACTGCTCCTTCGAGCTGTTAGCTTGTCAACAAAAGAAGAGAACGTGGGATTAAGGGTGGTTGCTGATGCTGTAATAGTTGCATAGAATTTCATCTGTCAGAAAACAGAAAGCATTTTTTTCTGTCAGAAAACACGGAGCTGTAAGTTGCTCTCAGAATTGTCACTTTACTTTTCAGGCCTGGATGAATTGTTTTTTTGCTGTGCCCCTAGAGTGATTATTTTGAGGAATTTGTAGTCAGCTGATTTTTCAGTTTTTCAGAGTTAATAATAATAATAATAATGTCACTTGGTGGGACTGTTACTTTGTTAGACAGTATTGCCATTGTCCCCTTTTTAAAGACTGCATTAAACTTTTAAAATGAAACAGTATGAAAATGAAACTGATGTGGTGCCCTCATGTCACAAATATTAGAACCCTGCTTTTCAAAAATGGCTAATAATCTTTAAAAAATGAGTGATTGATTAAGGAGTTGAAAACAGGGCCTCATTTAGGAAAATGCTGAGCATTTGGATTCCAAGTGATGAAGGTGCAGAGGGGCATAATGTGGTGTTAGAAGGAGGTAGGCTGTTGTGAATGCATGTGTGAATTTAAGCCCCATTCCTTGGCCAAAAGAAAGCCACTTTAGTATCAGCCAGATAGGAAGCAGTCATTACAAGTCATCGGTACTCTTGAAAATTTTAGATTTAAGTCTTGCTTGACTTGTTTTTCTGTTAGTTGAAGAGCTGAGGTGTCTGGGTTTCAGAAGGGTGGATTTCTAGTGCAGATTAATCTGTTTGGGTTGTGAGTGGTGTGTTTCCAGAGAATACATTTAATATTCTAAACCCTGGCAACCCTGAAACAAGATAATTAACCAGATAGGAGGAGGATTAAAAAAGACACAAAGTCCATCTGCTTTGCTAGATGAAATCAAATGCCTTCAGTGTTACGCTTTTCTGGATAGCTCTGTGCTTTTGTTGCTTAACTCTGTGCATGGCCCATGGACAAATTGTGTTAATGAGGCCCTGGAAAGGAGAGGTGACTCCTGTGTTGAGTAATTAAGTAAAAGAATGTGTGGCATTTGGGTTGTGTAAAACAAAGCAGGTATTTTATGGAGTATTCTATGTATACAGACTCCAGGGAATTTAACTCTTTGGGTATTTCTTCTTTCCTGGCTAACTGAGGACTTGACTGAATCTGCCTGTTTTTCAGTTTGCACGACAGTTCAGTAGAAATGAGCCTCTGACGTTCGACTGGCTCTGCCGGCACACCAAGTGGCCCTTAGCTGCTCCAAAAAACATCAAAGAACTCCTACACCTTGAAGCTGTGCATGATGTTTTTGACCTCTATCTGTGGTTAAGGTATTGTCTTTGTGCTTGAAAACTGGTGTTTTATTTTTTTCTATTATTTATGACTCACAGTCCTAGAAGCGCAGTGTCTTCAAGGCCATGCGTACGTGGTGCAGGATGGGCTCCTTTGGCCCTTTAGAGGATCTTGACAAATGCAAGTGTAGCAATGTTGAGGGAGTGAGTTCTGCACAGAGCAGTTTGTGACTGACAGAAAGGTAGAAATGAGGTGAACCTGGACTGGAGCAGATGAAATGCAAGTTAAAATACGGTGACCATCTCATGCAACATGTAATAAATATTTTTTTTTTGCTTAGCATATATCCCATTTTTGCCCTAGTGAGAAGGTTTAATTGTGTGTTCTTTTGCTTCTCTTCAGTTACCGCTTCATGGATATGTTCCCTGACGCTGTCCTTGTAAGGGATATTCAGAAAAAACTAGATGACATTATACAAATTGGTGTCAGCAACATCACAAAGCTGATCCGAGCATCGCAGTCTGCAGCTGCTCCTGGCACAGTTGAAGTTGTGTCGGAAGACTTTCCTCTCTCAAGGACTAAGAAGGATGCCAAGGTGGTTTCAGAGCGTCACGGTGCAGCCTCCACAGAGGCACTGTCCATCGCAGTGGACGCTGCAGGACTGAGAAGAGCGAAGAGCTTGAGACCCTCTCGGCCTGGTAGCAGGCAGGAGGATCTGAAAAGCTATGGACGTGGATCTCTTGCCAACAGATTGCTGCGGGAGGGACTTCTGACACAGGAAATGCTGAGACAGCTGGAGAGTGAGTGGCAGGATCAGCACAGGAATGGTAGATATGGCTTTGGTTCAAAAAGAGATGAGCAGCGTAGTTCAAAGGAAACAGGAAAAAAGAGAAAATAGAACCATGTCCTAATTCTGTTTAGTTTTTATTCATAAAATAAAATATTATTTTAATAACTTCTTTGGCATTTCATGTTTACACTGCTGCAGCTCCTTGATGTTTTTTCTTCTCCTGTGACCAGTAATGTGAAGCACTCAGAGAAGTGGACTCTTAAAAGCTCAGAGGCTGTGAGTTTGTTTTTACCACTCAGCCGTACACTCTTTCAATCATGGTGTTCAGAACAAGTGTATGATCTACTGCTATGTGAAAATTTGAGCTTGGTGTCTTCTTGCAAGATATCCTCTGATCATCAATAAATGTCAGGTATTTCACTAGTAATGAATTAGCTACTCATTCCACCCCTTCTGCAAGGGCAAAGTTTAACAGACACAAACAAGTAATGAACAGCCTGGAACAAAATTGGCTCAGAATGGTGATAGGAGTCATGTGCCTCTAACTTTTGTGTCCTGTGAAAATGTGGAAGGAGGTGAAAAGCATTTGTGGTAGTATGGCAGGAATGATGGAATTCTGGCCACAAGAATTTTTGACTAAATTTCAGTTCTGTAATCTGTGCAGTAGTTACTGATGCTGTGTGATTTGGTTTTCATGTGAGCAGCTTTAAGGTGTGCTTTTGAGCTCCCAGTATGGATTCTGGAGAGTGGAAAGAATAAGATGCTGAAACTGCTGTGTATTTACAGAAATGGGTCTCAGCACTTGGGCATGTTGCTGGGCTGCCTGAGGAGAATAATGCTACACTGACCATATATCTGGGGTTGGCTGTGTACAAATGCACAGATCCTGATTTTGTTAATGTTGGGAAACATTTAAAAATCCAGGTTGAGTTTCACTATCAAATACCTGACTTTCTGAAGTGATCAACTGTGTTTCTCTGCAGACTGAAAGTTTGCTCTGATCCCCTTTTCTTTCTCCTGGTATCAATCCTTTATGCTGCTGTTCAGAAACAAATCTGCAGCAGTTTGAAAAATGTTTTTACTGCTGTTTTCAGTGTAGTTCACCTACTTTTACCTCATTGTTTACTAAAAAGTGAGCAGTGCGAAAATGTTTCTAGTCCACATGATCTCCTGCTGGTTTCAGTACAGTACTGGTGGGAAGAGAAAGTTTTAGGCCCTTCCCCCTGCAAAGCCACATCTTTTTTTCCTCCCTCAAGAAAAACTAAGCAGCTCTATGTGTGTGGCAGTGGCCATGTGAGTGTTGTGGATTTTCCGCTTTGCGGATGAGTAGTTCAGCTTTGCTTTCCCAGAGTCCTGCTGAACAGCAGCACCGCTCGCACAGAGCGCGAGCTTGCATTAACCCTTGCAAATATGTTGCATTTGCTACTACTCACACAGCTCGTGTGATGTGGATTGTGTGATGGAGTGGTACCAATTGCCTCCTTGTTCCTTGGCACTCACTGGAAGGGAAGCGGTAGTTGCTGAAGCCTGCAGGCACATTTTTGACCATGTGCATTGTCCCGCTTACCCCAGATCCAGGGTGGATCTGCAAACCACTGTTTGAAACCACCTTGGTTGTCCACCATGGACAACTCTGTTTCCTCTGCCCAGTGTGTGTGAGGCTGGGTTGCGGGAGACCCACACTGATATTGTGCTTTGCTTCTAGTCTGTTAGGTTGAATTTATCCTTTTAATCATACAGTAAGCTGAATTACTAGTGTATATTTTTGAGCAAGGAAAGAGTGTCTGGGACTTCGGCGTGTAAGCCAGCCTTGTGTTTCAGCACCAAGCCTTGCAATAAAGAAGCTAAATGGCTATAAGCATTCTTTTTTGTATTTTGCTGAGATTAGCACTTTGCTTAACTCATTGCTTGTTTCCATAGTGACTCCATAGTAACTGTTTTAGAAGCTCTGAAGTTTATTCAGGCGTTTCCAGGCTGACTTTATGGAAGTTTTCTTTTCTTCTGAGCTAATGGTGTGGCTGTCATTGACTCCCATTAGAATGGCTGCCAAATTGGTCCCATGTGGTACAATCTGGACTGGTGTGGTGCGGGGTTACCCCAACTACCCATTTTTAACCTGCCTTGCGGGGCTGTGCTAAAGCTTTATTTTTAAGCAACAACAACACTGTTCACTTGAACTTTGCAAAACTATTTCAGGTGTTCAGATTCCCAGATTAATTTCAGGCATTGAAATCAGAGATGTTTGGAACTTTATTCATTAATCGTTTATTTGCTGTCCTTCAAATGTAAAATGCTGATTGTAACAGCACTGCTTGGTAAAATCCTTCTGTCTTTTAAGCCCAGCGTGCTCTATTCTGTCTGTGCTGTTTCCATCTGTTCTGATTTTTACAGTCAATCCCCTCAGGTGTTCTGCCTTACTTTATACCCTGATGTTGCTCTAGGAGGGGCATATACAGGAAGAATATGGGGACCCCTTTCTCTTCTGAGCTTTGATGAACTTGTGAGACTATAATGGGGAATGAACCTGCTGCTACTGCAGGGGAAGGGGGAATGTGTTCTAAGGGTTGGTCTTGGAATCATAAGGTATAACAAAGAAGGATTTCGCCTGATGACTCGCTAGTAGCTTTGTCCACTGTCTCCTTGCTAACCTGGGTACCAAATTCAGCAGCCAGCATTGCCACTGCCTTTGATACCTCACCAAAGATAGATGAGTTTATCTCGCAATAAAATGCTTATTGATACAGTACCTCTTTCTAGGGGTAGCCAGGGCACGTTTAGCTGATGTACTCAAGACGTTTTTGTGAGTTTCCCCATTGTAGCTATGAGCTCCTTTTCTCTGCAGGCCTTTGACTGCAAGGCTGTGGGAGGCAGATGAGCACCAGACACTTCAGGATTCTCCATTGTGCCTTGAGATGGGGTTTGGAGACAGAACTGCAGGAGAAGAAAGTAGAGAGAGGGGTATTACGATTTTAGTCTTGTTGGCCCTTGCAAAGCAGGGAAGGAAGGTTTGTGAATAACTTTTATTGGGTGCAGCTCTAACAAAGGGGAAAAACATCACCTCAAGCTTCCAAGCTGCATGCAGTTGGAGCCGATCTGTTCACTTGGGCCTGGATTGGTTCCCCTGTCCTGGCCAGGATATGTACAAAATGGCTGGAACACTTCTGGGTGTTGGGCCCTTGGTACATTGAACTGCTGTCTGTGTGGAAATGAGATAACGTCTTGTCTTCTCTTGCACAACAGCCTGCCGGAAGCTGGGATGCACCGGGGATGAGCAAACGAGTTACGCAGTGATTCTGACATGTCAGGTATTTCACAGAGCCTGCTGCCAGTTTAGGAGCATTTAGATCTTTGAGACCCTTTTCCAGTGGCGTCCGACAGAGAAAGAAAGAAAAGAGAGAATGAAAAATAAATCTACTGTATTACAGACACAATGAGCTCTGGATCAAAGTGGGATGGAGCTTGAAAGGTGATGTTTTGAATTTTGCTGGCCAGAGGGGTTGTGACTCAGATGGCATGGGTAAACAATGAGGAGAGAGACAGTCCCTTTGGGAGTCAGTGTCTGACTTAACAAGCCAGCAGTTATTAAAAGATGAATAGAGGAGAAGTGAACCGTGCTTTCTGGCTGGTAGTGTGGCTTATTTTCTTCTTTCTTTTCTCTCTTTCTCTTGAAGATCAAAGGCCTAATTTTAGAACAAGCCCTATTTATGGACTGCTCAGCCACTCTGTCTGCTTTACTCTTGTTCTAGAATAATGGAAAATAAATAGAGCTGGCAGGATCTCCCAGTGTCCAGAGCTCATCCCTGATGCAAGGCAGGAGGAGAAAAAAAAGAAAAAGACCTTTTGTAGTCCTGTATAATTTGTCTGTGCAGAGGGAGTTTCCCTCCCTCAGCTCTTTCAATTTTTCCTCATGATCAGAAGCTGAAAAAATGTGACCTGTGACTGTTCCTGATGTTCAGCAGAGCTAACTCCTGATCCATGCCTTCTTGACATGCCATAGCTGATAGGACTGGGCAGAGTCCTCTTTCCGAGGCTGATGCTAAATATGGAGTTGAGTGTTGCTCTGTGTGCCTCTGGATTATACTCCTGTATATACAGCCCACCATGATCGGTTGTACTTTTTTTATTTCTACAATAGCGTGAGATTGTCGGGTCCACTCTAGGCTATGAACTGATGTAGCCAGACATCCTTTCTACTGACTGGCTGCCTCTGCCCTTCTCTGGATCTCTAGACAATTTTCTACCACTCTTTGTGTTTCCTCACATTACTTGGCACTCCCCTCCCCCTTTCCTCATCTCCCCCTGCTGTTTTTCTAATCTATCAAAATAGTTTTTAATTGTTACCTTGTTCTGCAAAATTTAGGGTGACAATTGTCTGCAGTAACTGTGCTCAGTTCAGCTGAACAGTAACCTGGGGGGAAACACACCGTGTGTAGGTGTAGTTTGACAGCGAGCCTCTAATTACCCCGGGAGAATGCCTTTNTTTTTTTTTTTTTGTCCTCTCCTTTGTGTCAGCATTTCACTGAGTTTTCTTTGGATGATGTTTCCGTAGTCCGTATCAGTTGATACAGCGATAAAATCCTGGAAACACTTGTGTATTCAGAATGAATTTGAGAGTAATTGTTAAAGGCTGTGTCAAAATCTGATGGTGCAAGGAAGCTGCTCTCTGCTGCCAGTTAAAGGCACCCTTCCAGTGGGGAAGTCCGGTACCCACACAGCTGCCTGCTAGATAAATCTGTCCTCTCCCCAGGTTTTGCAGTAATGAGGATCTTCACTGGTCTGAAGCTTTGGGTGAAGGGAGAAGAATCAGTCCAAAACCTCTCTTCCTTTGCTAGGAATTGCGCAAGAGACATTCCAGCTGGGGGCAGGGGTCTGTGTGTCTCTTTGCTCTTTTACACAGCTGAAGCTTAATTGGTACAAAGCTGCAGATAAGGGTGCACTGTGCAGAACGAGAGTGAAGTTAATTCATGCAGAAGAGCTTGTCTCACAAGTGGGAGCGCTGAGCAGCGGGAAGAAACCACCTAAAACCCTCTAACTTTCCAGATTCCCGGCAGCACTCCGCTGCACGCAGCAGTGGTGGGAGCCTGTCAGCCCCCGGAATGAAGCTGAAGCGGGGCAGGCTGCGTAGCAACTGCATTGAGAAGTGGTAACAATTCCCAAGTGGGGCAGTAACAAAATCGATTTTTCTCCCCTTCAGCTTGGCAGCTCTCCAGGTGCCTGCTCTGGCACAATGAAGTGTGTAGCTGGGGAGGGAGGGACTTCGGGTTGATGTGGGGGGGTGTGATACAAAGAGGCAGAAGTTTAATCACTGACCCGATCACACTGGATGGATTTATTTCTGGACTCAATTTCCCAGGAACTCTACTATTCCACACTGGGGAAAATGCCTCTGCTGAAGTTTCTCTAGCTCCAGCTTCGTGAATAAAGACCTGTCGCTTTGGAGTTATTCACAGCAGCTCTGTCACTACTGACTCATCCATCTGCTTCAAGAAAATGTTTGCTGTCCACTTGCTAGCTTTCCATTTCACAAAGCTAAAAGAGGACCAAATAAAAAAGGTAAGATGCAGCGTTAGCTGACTGCTGTTTTGAGAACTGTGTTACCCAGATACGGAGGGGTCTGCAGTATGTAATGCAGACCAGATAATGGCATTATCCACTAAAGCCGTTCAGCCAAATGGGGCAAGAGGTATTTAGACCCTAAACCACTTGACAAGTGTGGAAATAGGTCTGGTTAGTGGTTTTCCCTGCACAGTTATAAATGCTCTCCCAGTAATGGAGCAAATTCTCTTCCGTAAGGGAAAGTGCTTAAGCTTTATCTGGCATAGTGTGGTAGAGCGCAGAGGACGGAAAGGATGACTCTTTGCTGAGTCGCTTTGCAAATGTCGTGTGACTGATGGGATTTCTCAATCTGAGTAGGAATCAGGAGTCAGTCACGTAGCAGGGATACGGAAAACCCTTGTGGTCTTTGGTCTGGGTCTGCTGACATTTGGGAGATATTTCCAACTGGTGTTGGTGTGCCTGTGCCTCCTCTCTGGTTATCCAGAACTGGCTAATCACTCTGATGTTTATAGGTGTGACCTTTAATTACCGTTGGAAAAGCTCAAGATGGCTCAGATCTGAAGCTATCAGTACTGCGAGTGAGCTGCCTAATGGTTGCTCTTCCCTAATCTACTTTCATGGCCATGCTGAAATGGGTTTTTGGGCTTATGTCCATCATAAGACCATGTGAGACCTGTAAGCTTCATGGGTCAGAGGTCCTCTGGTTTGTGGACATGTCCCCTGCGGGTCCTCTGAATTCCTGGTGTCTTCACTGAGTGCTGTCTGGTGGCCATTGCTGCCAGGCTCTGTCCTCTGGTTTTCCAGCCAGATGTCTGCAGGTGCATGGTGGGAGATCCAAGGTCCTGGTGCATCACTGAGCTCATCAGCAAAGTGAGCAACTCTGGGTTCTCCTCGCTGTGCCCAAAACATGGAGTGGCTTGTTCCAAGAAGGACTTCTTCCATTATTTCTGTTTTGGAGAGAGGCATTCCAAGAGAGGTACTGGTATCTCAACAATCAGATGTCTGACTCAGTCATAGCCCTTTTATCCCTAGGATTTAATGTGATCAGGAAAAGGCCTCGATGCCTCTCCCCTCTGTGAGGAGCTGATCTCTTATCTAGACAATACTATTTCTTCTTTCTTTTTACTAAGAGAGAGACCTTGTGGAGCAGTGCTTGGGTGTAGTGGGCTTTTCAGAGAAACATCCAGCTTGTAGCTGAGTGAGGACAGTGGAGATGAGGGGGCAGAGGAATTCTGGCAAAGCCATTAAAAAAAAAAAATCTAAGTCTTTCTGCTAGGTGCAAACTAGCCCTTCCTGAGGGCAAGAAACCACATGCTCCTCAGACTTCTCTTTTAAGGAGCCTAGGGTAGGCTGTACAGAACAGAATTGATTTCTCCCTAATTAGAAAGAAGGAATGTCTTCCCACCTCTCCCTCCCCAGACTTATTTACTCTGTGGTGGCAAAACCAAGAGCCTGCCTGCCATGAAAACAGTGCTATTTCCATAAACGAGGCAAGGCACTGTTCCTGTGCCATGGGAGGGGGGCAACCAGTTTTGGTTTAGCCTGGCCATTCCTGTGTTTACAAGTAAATGGTTATGTGAGCAGGGCCTTGCTCTGGTTGTAAACGAGGCTAGAGAGCCAGCAGGCGTTCCTGGGCTCTGCTGTATCTAGTTCCTTGGAGAGGACAGTCTGCTCCTATGGGTGTAGGTAAACAGGGTGGGGAATGCAATGTCTGCGGGCAGCAGGGAGCTAGTGCATGTTCTCTGCAAACAGACATGGTAATTTTTATTACTCTTGAGCGTTTTTTTCCTCACAGGGATTTCTGTCACAAGGCTATTTGGGTCTGTGTCAGAGTGCATGAGTGCTGTATGTCTCTAGTCATTGTATTTTCTTCAGAAAAGCAGTACAGGTGCGTGGGCTGAGATGATGGATCCTACACAGTGATGGGGCCTCAGAAAACCCTTGGAGGAAATCAAGTGCTTGTGCAAACGAGGGCTACAAAGACAAATCTGAATAATGGCCTTTTCAAGGCACAGCTGTATCCAAAGGCAGCTGCTGCTCTAGGACAATTGTATCTTGTAGTTTAACACTTTCTCCTCTGTGTGTGTTCAGTAAGTGCTGGAGTGACTTTCAGGGTCCTGGCTCTTTCAGGTGGGTCATTGCTGACCATCAGTTTAAAATGGGACTGTGAATAGGTAACTAGTTTGTGCCTCATTAAAATAGGTGGCCAGTCCAAATTGCGCCAGAGACCCACTTATCTACAACCTGCATTGCCCTCTGTTTAAACAATGCAACCTTTTAAATCCTTCCATATTGCTGGTGGGACTTGGTTTGTGTCCTTCCAACCCTCCAGACCTCCCTATGTAAATGGGACTGAGGAAATGCTCTGAACAGGTAAAGCACCATAACAACATAGCCTGTGGTGCAAGAGCTGAGTGTCTGCAGTAGCAAAGCACTGGAAACTGTTCCACCTCTCTCCCCTGCCCACCTCCTCTGGCCCCAAGTCTCATGTGGTGGGGAGTGGGATGTGAACATGAATTACCCTTCAGGGGACTTCCAGCTATTAGGAGCGCACAATTATTATGCCTGCATCATGTTCATACAGCACCAAAGTCTGGCTCCCCAGTGGAAAAGCTTTTGGATGTTGACAGATTCTTTTATTCCTGTGTTAATCCTTTGTTGTATCCAGCTATGTAGTTTCTAGGCCACATTACTTATAGCCCTGCAGGTATGCGTCAGTCCCAGCAGCGTGTGGTCCTCAAGGAAAAAACCTTTCACTTTGCCCCGATGAAGCTGTACATAAACACCGATTAGCTTCTCTGCCAGTTTATCTGAATGAGCTGCTTCATAGGTACTTTTGAACTCCTTTTTATTCAACTGGCTTCTGTTTTGGTGTATTCTGTGAGTTACAGACCTTTAACAAAGGGTATCGATTGCACCCAAAAATGTGTTTTAGATGTAATCCTAGAATCACAAGAGAATAGGGAGCAGAGCTGGAGTGAGAAAAAGGCTTTGAGTTCCAGCCTGGCATGCCAACAAAGTTAATTGTCTGTGGAGTGAAGCAGTAGCTGAATAGATGTTTTCGGGTTGTGGCTGACACGCTTGGGTACTGATGGCATTTTCTGGACCTGCCTCAGAGAGGTCAAATTCTCACCAGATCGAGGTACTTTGCAGTTCTAGTTCATTACATCTACAGGAGGAGAGGATGGTGTGAAAACAGCTTATCAGGGTCTCAAGCAGATCTCATAGGTTTACACAGACTGTCAAGTTACTGAGCCATCAGAAAAGATGGCCAACTTCTGGGCAGTAATTCGCCAAGGCTGCATTAAACACTTTCAAAACAAAGTTTTTAGAAGAGTGAATGTCCTGATGATGACCTGGAGCTTGCTTGCACTGGCAGTCATGAGAACTTAGGTGCTGAGGTCAAAAATGAAATGATCAGCACCAAGGGGCCTGCATGCCTCTGAGTAACACCTTCCATCTTTGCAGGTTGACAGGTACCTGTACCACCTGCGCCTCTCCGATGATGTCTTGCTGGATGTGATGGCTCGATTCCAGGCCGAGATGGTGAAGGGCCTGGGCAGAGACACGAACCCCACGGCGACAGTGAAAATGCTGCCGTCATTCGTGCGCTCGCTGCCCGATGGCTCAGGTGAGTCCCCCTGCTCCAGCACAGCACTGCTGCTTTAGCCAGATGAGTTGCTGCCAGTACCCCAGGATAGCGCAGCAGACAGGCTCTGGGTTACTGCCTGTCTCACTGAGAAAAGTGGGTGTGTATATTGAGCCTGGGGGAATGCTGGCAGAGTGTTTTTTAACTTGCACCAGGTGGATTTTGACCTAGTGCTGCTTGTTTGAGGAAAGGACCTAGTAAGTGCTCAGCAACAGGCTCTCCCATCTGTTCCTAGTGCAGGCCTTGCTGGAGGAGCTGTGGCTGGACATGGCAAGGGCAGCCTCTACAGCTCAGAGCCTGCAGTGCAGTCTACTGCGGCTGTGGGATGTGTGGCCTGGCCTTGGAGCTACAGGGAGGGCAGGATGCTGCAGTGAAACCCCTCAAATTGACAAGTGACAGCAACATGGCATCCTCAGAGCTGTAATCCCCAAACTCAGCCTGCTTTTTCTAATTCCCCAAAAACTGATCCCATCTGCCCTTCCTTGCCTTCCGCACTGGGAAAATCTGCTTCTGGATGGGGTCTACCAGGAAACTGTCTGCTCTGCCTCTTCAACTGAGACTTGAACAGAGAGGGAGAAAGTGCAGTACTGTCCTCTGGAAAGATGTGACGTGAGATAGGAACTAAAAGCCCATCTTGTTTGGAGAAGTATGCACATCCAAAATAACTCCTCAGCTGGCTCCTGGCAGTGCAGCCTGCCAGAAAATTACATTTTTCCCAGGTTTAACCAAGTTAATTTGTGTAGGATTCTGTGTCTGGCCTAGGTCAGGACTTGGAATAAACTAGCTGTGCAGAAAACTTAAATGTTAGCTTTGTACCTTATTTCCATATGATTTTATTCCTTCTGAAGGTAATTTCCCTGCAGTTAACTGAGGAATAACAGCTTTAATTGCATAAAGAAGGTATTCAAAGGGAAGTCCCTTGAAATGAGGGCTGTCTGAGAGAAATTATACACAAGCTGCCTAGATGGAAGGGGGCACTCTTCCTTTGCTGGTCAAAGAGAAAGAAGTACTTTCTTAACTCTTGCAATCTCAGTGACATCCACTGATCCTGAGGTCTCATGTGTCTCTGATGCTGTCCTGAAACAGCAGGGAGCCCCTGAGGCCAGGAGACTTGGCAAATTGCCTGTAGTATCATCAGTGTTGCAAGAGTTGATGTTCCTCAAGGCCAAGGTTGGACAGTGCTCTCCTGGCCTGTGTGGCCTTCCTGATGTGTCAAGGACATGCTGCAGCATTAAGCTGGGCTATATCTTGTTGACACGCTGCCTACTCTAAGTATCACATTGATTTTTTCTATTTTTGCTCTCTTGAAAAATCCTTGTTGGTTATTTTGCTTCCAGACAAAACTTGCAGCAGGTTTAAACAGCTCAAACTTGGATGGCTATTCCCCATTTGCAATAGCAATTAACTTTAAGATTTTTTTTGGTGCCCTCAGTGTTGCTGCCTGAAATGACTCATATAGAGCATCTTCAGTTTTTCATTGCTTAGGGATTAATGGTCTGACTAATGTCACAGTTTACTGAGTAACCCAGTCTGCCTCCTCACCTTTGATAGCTGACCATGGTATTCCAGGTAGAATTTCCTGCTTCCTTCCCTTTCAGGACCAGATTTAATAAAATTTAATCAGGTGTTTGGACTGTGGAACAAAGATCATGCAAGGCTAGGCACGTACCACTGTGTTTTCCTTCTGGGAAGGGCCTTTTCCTGTGTGTGGGATAAACAACTGTTTTATTGTAGCAGTGAGGCCAAACTGTCCTTCCAGCTGAGGTGTGCTGCTGGAGAAGTATGTGTCTGAGCAAGCCTGTGAAACAAAATGGTACTTCTACAGAAACACCAAAAGACATTTGAAAATGATTGTGTTGGTTGACTTTGGGGAGAAAATTAGCTTTGCCCCACTTAGAATTTGACTTCTGCATTAGAGCTGAGTCTTAAGATATGCCTGCAAATCCTGCATCCTCTACTGGATACAGGTAATGGTCTCACATTCTGATTGTCCCACATTTCAGGTTACAGTTTTGCAGCCCCTGTGTGCTCTGGTTGGCTTTGCAGTTGCTTTGGGCCTTTCTTGCTGAAAAGCTCATCCTTCTGCAGCTTGAAAATGTGCTGCTGTGGAAGGAGCAGAGTGGACAAACCCAAACCACCAAATAAAAATTAAATTACCTATGACATAGCAAGCTGAAAGGAGAGACCTGATACCCTTGCTTAGGGTTTCCACCTCTCAGTCTTTCTGATGCTCCCAGGCCCGTGGGATAAGGATCTGCCATGATGGGTCAGGAGAGCCTGTGGCTGTGGTGAGGGAGGGCTGTGGCCTTCAGCATGGCACCTGAGCCACGCTTCGTGGCCATCCCCCGTGATGGTTGCCTGCTTGTGTTGCAGAGAAGGGTGACTTCCTTGCTGTTGACCTGGGTGGCTCCCAGTTTCGTGCCCACCAGGTGAAGGTGTTTGATGACGGGAAGCAGAGCAGCCAGCTGGAGAGCAAGTTTTACCCCACACCCAAGGAGGTCACACAGGGGAACGGAGCCGAGGTAGGGCGCTGCTGTGGTGGTGCTGTGCTGGAGTGCCTGCCTGAGGGACACAGCCCAAATGGTCTCTGTTTTTGTGCAGCTCTTTGATTACGTTGCTGACTGTCTGTCAGACTTCATGGAGACCAAAAACCTGAAGCATAAGAAGTTACCTCTTGGCTTTACGTTTTCTTTTCCGTGCAAACAGACCAAACTGGAAGAGGTAAGATGCATAAAGAAATATTCTTGTCAAGCCAAGCTCCTTGCAGAATCTAGAGAAGCTGTTGCCTTTTATGTGGGGTCATGTTTACATAGCTCTCTGAAGAAGGCATGGATGATTTTACCATGTAACTAGACTTGACTTCCATTCAACCATTCATTTCTCATCTCAGGGCAGCATGACCTTTAAGCTAAAGCTATTTTTTGCTTAATCAGTACCCAATTCCACAGGAACCACGTGCCCTTGTATTAACACTGTTAGAAACAGACATGTACTTTTGTGTCTTGAAGCATCTTTATTTTTTTAATCACTCTCAGCTGTTTTATTTACAGTTGATTCTGAATAGGAAATACCTGTAGCTGAGCTGCTTGAGACACCTGTTGGGGAAATGAAGGGCTGGTTGCAATTATTTTGTGTTCTCTCGTTCTAGCCTCTCTTATTTCTAGGGGTCTGTGCTTTGTGTTCCAGTCCTGCATTAAGCTTTTTGCTTAATGCCATTAGATTGTGATCGGCATAGGAAAGCCACATGTGCTTTAAATAAAGCACAGGGAGAAACATTTATGGAATTGGGACTTTATGACTGTACCTGTTTGGCTGTTTTGGTACTGACAGGCACCCCAAGGTAAGATGTTCTGCTCTGACTTTTTTAGGCTCAGTTTTAATGTGTGGAGAGACATAGTGGACTTCTCCACGCACTTTAGTCTTGACTGGCTTTGTGGTTTGTATGCTAAACTTTGTGTGCTTTTGGGTCACTGCACTGTTACTTTTCAGGGCGTTCTTCTTGCGTGGACAAAACACTTCAGAGTTCGAGGAGTCCAGGACACGGATGTGGTCAGCTCTCTGCGCAAGGCCCTCCAGAAGCATAAGGCAAGTTTTGTACCTGCAGGAGCTGAACCTGAGTGGCCTCAGAATGTCCGCCTGGGAAATCAGCTCTTGGTGTGTGGGTTCTCTTGAGAGTTGTCAGACATCCTTCAGCGATGGTCGGTAGCAAGTGTCCAGCACGGCTGTACATCCGGTAGATCTGAATCTCTCTCGCAGCTGTAACTCAGGCTGCCCCAGTAACAGCAAGGGCAGCTGCACGCTGATAACCCAGGCTGGCTGGGACAGCTCACCAGTATGGCCCCACTGTCTCAGCCCAAGGGAATCTCTCCTGAAACTTCTGAGTGAGCTACAAAACACTCAGTAGCTGCACACACTGTGTTTCGCAGCCTGGCTGGTGGGATGAAGGTTGGTAGGGGGAAACTGTCATCTCCAATTGGCACACCTAACTCTGCCAGGGCTTGCCTGGCCACTTTGGGCTGTAGGATGGAGCGATTGATTGCAATTTTTAAGGTCAGCAGTAAGACATGATTAAATCTGCCCTTGAACTAGCATATAACCTTTGAATAACACTGTGTTTTAGTATTTTGGAAAGCCTTGCTTTTCATGTTTGGTGCTATTGGTAACACCAGCTAAGAAATACAAGGCGTCTTTACATATCTTGATGACTTCGTAGGAAAGAGGAAGTTCTGTTTTCTCACGTGGTAAAAATCCAGCCTTTATTTTGGTTCACTTCTTTTTCTGCATCAGTCTTGTAGTTATTAGTAACACAGGATCTGAGGCTTCCTGGGTGAAGTGTGGCCTCCTCCTGGCGTTGGCATCTGAGTTACAACAATCCTTTGATAAGTGTGAAAGGAAAACTGATCAGCCTTGATGGAAGGACTTTCTACTTGAGTATGGTATTGCTGCACAGCCATAGCCACATTTTATGTGTGTTTTCTGTCCCATTTGGTGGGATCTGCTCAGGTGGTAGGATGTTATCCTTTCACATGGTCTGTAAGCACAGTATCACAACATTCACACCAATATCATGTCACTTTTCCGGCGAATGAGGTGGGATTGGGGAAAAACAAATCCTTCAAGCAAAGAGGCTGGTGAAACACTTGAGAATTCAGAGATATTTGTAACCTTACAGGGTTGTGAGAAGAGTGTTGTAAAAGGAAGTAGTGTCTTTCAACGAAGGACTGAATGAAGGTCTCCTGAATGAGACCTTCAAAGTGCAACCCAGGGAGTAATGTCTGCATGCCGGTGCTTTATCACACAGGAGGCTTTCTAAGCTTTTTTCCCTGTTAATCACTCATCTTTATGCTATTAGGACATAGATGTTGATGTTTTGGCACTGGTCAATGACACTGTGGGAACCATGATGACTTGTGGATATGATGACCAGCGCTGTGAAGTCGGACTCATAATTGGTAATTTTTTCTGTTCACCGTGAAGGGTTTTTTCCCTCTCATTTGTTGAATTACTACAAATCTGAAGTAGGAGGGAGTTTCACAATACAGGAAAGAGCAGAAAGAAAATGGAAAAAACAATGGTTGGATTTTCAAGCCTGGCTGCCTTCTGTAAAGCAGCTGTTTTTATGCTGATCACATTGCCATCAAATACCACAGTCCCCATTTTGTCTGGGCTCAGTTGTGACCAGCATACTAAACTTTTCTGCTGACTGTATAGAAAATTACTGTGTCTGTCCAGAGAAAGCTGAATTCCCCTCACGTCTGGTAGTTAGTGCCAGCTATGCTTTCCACAGTTTCTCCATTTCATGCACCATGATGGCTTTTATTAGGCACACAGAAGTACATTTGAAAAAGAAAAAAATGTCTTTAAACAAGTCAAGCTTTAGAATAATTTCAGGTTTTTTTTCATTGACTGTGAAATGATGATTTCACAGGTGCAGGCGGCCTATATTAGCATCCTATGCCACAGGGTTATGTGTTTGTATTTTCTTCCAAAGACAGTATACTGACTTATTCCCAAACATGTGGACTTACACAAAAAGCACACCTGGAACAAACAGTAGTTTATCCAATACCCACAGGGACTGGCACCAACGCATGCTACATGGAGGAGATGAGGCACATCGACCTGGTGGAAGGGGATGAAGGGAGGATGTGCATTAACACGGAGTGGGGGGCCTTTGGAGATGATGGTGCTTTGGATGACCTCCGCACGGACTTTGATCGGGAGCTGGATCTGGGATCTCTCAATCCTGGAAAACAATTGTAAGTGATTCCCTGACTGACTCGCAGTCTGAGTTCTCAGAGTCCTTTTCCAGCGTATGCCAAGAGCCCCTTTGGAACAGAAATTGTCTTAAGTGAACCTGAGATGACTTGATCCCAGTTCTGTCTAATCCAGATCTTTCCCTTCTGGGAAGGGTGAGTACCTTTCACACCTCCCTGCTTCAGGCCGAGGAGTTGCTGCTACAGTTGCTCATGTGTCGTTAAAACTAGGTGGTTGCTCTGGTATGATGCTGTGGAGGGCTAAAGAGAGGAGCTGGCGAACACCTGTAATCCTTCCTGTGCTCCATTCCAGGTTTGAGAAGATGATCAGCAGCCTGTATTTGGGGGAACTTGTAAGACTCATTCTCCTAAAAATGACAAAGGAAGGCCTGCTCTTCAATGGGAAAGTGTCAACAGCTCTGCTTACTAAGGGCAAGATTGAAATGAAACACGTGTCTGCAATGGAAAAGTAAGAACCTGTAATATACTCCTTGGGAGTAGCCACTCTCAAAGTTAGTCTTTCACAAGCACAGCAGTGATAATGAAAGTGTAGTTATAATCTTTGACTGCTGGGAACAATCCTGAACTGTTCAACTTGATTTTGCTTTTGCCTAGGAGAAAAGTTGACCTTTCTGTAAGTAGGAATTGGTGTAAGATAGTTTTAGCAAAGTACCACAGAAGCAAATGTGGTTGGTAAACATCACAGATGCAGGTTGTTTAAATAACCTTGCTGGAGACCTGAGTGTGTGGGATGATTGCTGCAGTTTTCAGCCTCTCTGATGTGGGAATACTGGGGCTGTGGAGATGTACAGATTCTAGATCAGCTAATGGATGACTACATGCAAAACTTGGATTCTGGTGTTTTGAAGAGGAATCCTGGTCCTCATTGTCACTCCAGGAATTATTTTCTTTGTTGTATTGAGTGAAGCTGTACATCTGTTCTTGTGCTCTCCTATTTTGGACTGTTTTATCCCATTCTCTCCTTGACTAGCTGATTGGTCTCACCAAATGCTGAACCCCAGGAAGCAGCCTCTCTCCCCTGGGTACTTCTGGGAATGCTGTGGGAAAGACATTACTGATTTTGGGGAACCAATTATGATGCTGCCTGATAGGCTGTGCCGTGGTCTCCTCTCATTGCTTTTTGAGCCAACATATTGATTTATGTGTTGCCTTTGCATTTTATGATGTATTCTTTTGTTTTGGGATTAGGTACAAGGAAGGTCTGAGCAACACAAAAGAGATCCTTACAGAGCTGAACCTGTTTCCCTCTGAGGAGGACTGTGTTGCTGTTCAGCACGTCTGCACCATCGTTTCCTTCCGCTCGGCCAACCTCTGTGCCGCCGCCTTGGCAGCCATCCTGGCCCGGCTCAGGGAGAATAAAAAGCTGCTGAGGATGCGAACCACTGTTGGGATTGATGGGGGACTCTATAAAACCCACCCCCAGTAAGTAACTAAAGGGTATTTGATAATTGCTGGCTACATGTTGTTGTTGCTGTGAGTCTCCACCGGCACGTGTGTGTGGCTTTTCAGAGAACTGCTGGTTTTGCTTCAGCTTTGGGGTGAGATCTAACTGGCTTAGTTATTGCAAAGCTGTCCCAGGAGCTTTAGAATTTGGGGTGGGGTGGGGAAAACATGACACCTGGAATAATGGTGTCGGAGGAAATGCAATTGATTTCTCAAGTGACTCTTGGGCCTCTAGGACACTTGCAGTTCACAGTGGGTTTTTTCTTTTCTTTCTTTCTCTCTCCACTACTTCCCTGTTTCTGAACCTGTGCTCTCCCAAACCAGAAACTTTCTCCAACCATTTTCCCAAACTGGTTGGAGGTCTGTTTGCAGACGGAGATGGAGTAAACCATGCCCGAAAGGCCTGTGAGAGCCTAAAGAAACTCTCTGTCCCTGCCAGATACGCCAAACGTCTGCACAAGGTGGTGAGGAGGCTGGTGCCCACGTGCGACGTGCGGTTCCTGCTGTCGGAGAGCGGCAGCGGCAGGGGGGCTGCCGTGGTCACGGCGGTGGCACGCAGGCTGGCCGCGCAGCGCCAGCGCATCGACGCCACGCTCGCACCCTTCCTGCTGCCCCTGGCCATCCTCACGGAAGTTAAGGACAAAATGAGGGCCGAGCTGGAATACGGGCTGAAGAGAGAGACGCAAGCCAGCGCCACAGTGAAGATGCTGCCCACGTACGTCTGTGGGACACCAGATGGAACAGGTGAAGTTAGTTCCTGATCACCTGGAGGCGGTTCAGGAAAGTTGCTTGTCTGTTTTCTGGGGGGAGGGAATGTGCTAATTATGCTGCAAATGCCAGGGGGATTTATGTTGTCAAACCTGTGCTTCCTGCTATGTTATCTGTTATCTTCAGCCCCATGCTAGTGGACTTGATGGGATAAATACCATAGGGAACAGTGTGCTGTCATTGGTATGTCATTCTGACTGGCAAATGTGCTACCACAAGTACCAAAATGAAATACCTTTCTTCTCCTTCAGAGAAAGGGAAGTTCCTCGCCCTTGATCTTGGTGGCACAAATTTCAGGGTTCTGCTGGTCAAAATCAAAAGTGGGAGAAGAAGATCAGTGCAAATGTATAACAAAATCTTTGCCATTCCTTTGGAGATCATGCAAGGGACAGGAGAAGAGGTAATCTTAAATGAGTGTTTAGCTGATCCAGCCAAGGCCCATTGTATGGGATCACTTGTGAGATTTATATGCCTTTTCTTTCCTTCCAGCTCTTTGACCATATTGTCCAGTGCATAGCAGACTTTCTGGAGTATATGGGGATTAAAGGTGCTCGGCTTCCTCTGGGCTTCACCTTCTCCTTCCCCTGCAGGCAAGCCAGCATTGACAAGGTAAGAACTGCAGCACAGAATGGGTCAAATGGCAGCTCTGCATCTGCTTGGTAAATGACATCATTTTGGGCAAGGGTGGCTTGTTGGTTTGGAGAATTTATTACTTTACTTTGCAAATTAGTTGTGTTTCATGAGAAAGTCAATAATCCTATTTATCCATCTGCCTGTGGGAAGCAGAACTTTCACTTCTTGTCTCTGGTAAGTGGTGGACATGACTTGCTTTTGTTCTATAAAGTCTAAGCACTCATGACAGCAAAATGAACTGCGTATTTTTAATAACGCAGGAATCTCCTTATGCTGCCTTAACTCTTCAATGGCAAGAGATAACAAATGGCTCCTGCTTGCTCAGCTACGATCCCAGGTTGTTTTCCAAGCTGTGCGGCACAGCTCTGACTGTGTAACTTCTGCACTACATTAGCTTCTTTTTGTTGAGTGTCAGTGGACAGACCTGAACTTACTTGTTCAGCTTGGAAGAGTTGGCTTTTTGACAGATATCATATCTTTTCAGATTTTATGTAAGAAAAGATTATTTTTATGAATTTCCAAGAGGGCAGGGGATGTTGTGCTGCTGAGTTCTAGTCAAATATGTGGGATATCGGGGAAATGAGAGACTGCTATTTTATGAATGTTTTTATGTCCCAGTGGGTTTCACAATAGCTTCTAAGCCTGGAAGCTAGTCTGCTCTGTCTCAATTTTCAGCTCACAGTTAAGAGTATAGCAATAGGACTTGGCCTTTTGTGGAGACATGAATTCATATGCCTTCCAAACCTACAGCATAGCATTTAGGTCTTGACAAATGATTAGGAAGCAAATTCCACAGTATTGGTGGCAAACTGAGTGAGGCACATCTGTGTCAGGGTCCCATAATATGCTGCCCTGTGTGTTTGGTCTTTTACTGATGGTAGAACTTGAGTATGTTTCTTAATAGTAGCTTTTACTCCCAGTTGCCCTCTATATTTTTTTCCTTTGTTCTTATTTGGACAGACAATCCAGAGCCACTTAGGAAGTGTAAGGCTAATTACGTCATGTAACCTGGAAATCGACTTCTGTCAGGCCAGGTTGTTGTCTGAAAAGAATCAAATTAGTGTTGCCTGGAGTTGTGGGATCATACCAAATGTCCTTGAGTAAAGGACCCAAAGATTAACAGTAGATGTTCATTAATGTTCGATGGGTATTTAATGATTTACGGCAAAAGTATTTTTTGCAGTCTTTCCCTCACAGGTAACACAGTGGCTGTGTGCACAAGAGGTCAGATGAGGTTTTCCAAATAAGATTTAGAAGGCACTGAGTGCAGTGCCTTGATAAACAGCCAAGTAAACTTGGAGCCACTACCATCAGCAGCTGAGTAACAAAGATGCAGGTGCACAGCCTGCACTAGGAGCTCACAGTAACCTGTCCAGGGAAATATGCTATTTGAAAAAAAAAAAGCAAAAGAAAAGCGTTGGGGTAGGAGGCAAGAAAAAGCTGATGCTTGCAATGTACAGTCTGTTCTTTGTCTTCACTTATGACTTTCTTTCTCTTCTGTTTCAGGGAACACTTGTGGGATGGACAAAAGGATTCAAGGCAACAGACTGTGAGGGGGAAGATGTTGTTGATATGCTGAGAGAGGCCATCAGGAGAAGAAATGTGAGCTACTTTTTTCTGCTCATTTTGTTGTATTCAATGCACCTTCACTCTTCTTTTGGCGTTCCACTATTGATCGTGGCTTGTGTTTTAGGAGTTTGACTTGGACATTGTGGCAGTGGTGAATGACACTGTCGGGACCATGATGACTTGTGGATATGAGGATCCAAACTGTGAGATTGGCCTTATTGCAGGTACAGTGATGCTCAAGTGACCACTGTGAGAAGGAAGCACCTATGTAGAGCTGGGCTTTGGAATCTGTAAACCAGCATCTTTTATTTGAGTTTGATATATGGTGTTATTAGTTGCTTGGGGTTCTTGGCAGATTTGTGTGGTATTCAGCAGGAAACTTAACATCTGTAACAGGTAAGTTTCTGAACTTGACTTTTGATCATATCTCTGATGGTGCCTAACAAGTGTATGCAGGGTAAAAGAATACAAGCAGATAGAGCATGAATTCCTGTTTTGTCAAGTGTATTCATAGTTACTGTGTAGCCAGGTCATAGACCACGGAACAAGCAAATATTTTTTAAAATCTCAATGAATTCTTTTTATTATTTTTAGATTATTCCCCTAATAGGTTCCTCCAAGTTTTGATCTAGAAATATGTCTAAGCATAGAATCATAGAAACCATAGAATGGTGTTGGAAGAGACTTTGAAATTTGAGATATGGCAAAGAGAACTTTAAGATACGAACACTGCAATCATCTTCCATGAGTTTCAGGTGCTGCTTCACTTTTCCAGCTGAAGTCTTGTCATTTCTTTCTTTCTAGGAACAGGCAGCAATGTTTGCTACATGGAGGACATGAAAAACATAGAAATAGTGGAAGGGAATGAAGGAAAAATGTGCATTAATACAGAATGGGGAGCATTTGGTGACAATGGCTGCATTGACCACATCAGGACAAAATATGATAGAGAAGTAGATGAAGGCTCACTAAACCCAGGGAAACAGAGGTAAACGTGATGGTCCTGATGCCAAGAGCCTGGTGAAGTCAGTCTTCAAGAGACACTGGCTGCTTTTTAAAATGTGCTTAATGAATGAATAATCAGAAAGGAAATTTTAAAATTGCGTTTCTTTTGTTGCTTGGTAAGTAACCTAGATATAAAAAAAAAAATCCCAGAGAGAAAAACCAAGACATACATTGTTACCACAGCACTGTTTTCATCTCAAAGCCTTACCAAGGAGTGCAGCTTTTAAGATTTCCCTGCAAAGTCTAGGCCATGCTTTGTTCTTCCTCCTAGGGCGATTTTCAAAGGTAAAATACAACTCAAGCAAGACCATAAGCTGAACTTGACTGTTCTTTGTTGGGTAAAGACAGTATTGATTAGCTGTGACTCACTGGCAAATTCATGCGGGGACAGGGAAGAGTTTCACTTCAGCTTGGACTCTGGCTTTAACACTATATTCTGTTTAATATTGCAAGGTTTTTTTTCTGCGTCTGTTACCATTTGGCATAGGTAAATATATGGGAATTAATGTTTGCACTTGAAGTCACTGCAACAGATTTTTGCTGATTAAAAGATGGAGTTTAATGGCTATTGCTCTGCAAGCTTGGACTGCTTTTTTTGGAGTTCACAAGGCATGTACATACCGCTCATGCTAAACAGAGTCGTCTCTTTAAATGAACATTTTTATTCCTCTTTTGACCCAACAGGTATGAAAAAATGACCAGTGGAATGTACCTGGGTGAAATAGTAAGGCAAATTTTGATCGACTTAACCAAACAAGGGCTGCTGTTCAGAGGACACATTTCGGAATCACTCAGGAAAAGAGGCATATTTGAAACAAAATTCCTGTCCCAGATTGAGAGGTAAAGTTGTTTTTCTTCTTTGTGCACCCCCCACCTCCAGAATAAAAGTTAAAAATGAGAAACCGGGGGAGTTACAGAATTATTCTGTAATTATATGAATTATCATTTCCTGTCCACACAACTGGGTTATCTTGGATGCCTTAGCCATCAAGCTAAGTGTTTCTTGTGGGACGTAAAATAGTACTTATTTAAGAAAGTAAGAAGTCAGTGATACATGAATATATGCTTATCTGTGCATGATCGCAATGGTCTCCAGGCTATTCGAAACTCATTCTGCTGTGGGAAGCCTTGAAAGGAGTGTCTCAGCCTTGAGATCTAAAGTAACAGTCAGGTGGCTGATCTGGCTCTGCTCCCTCATGGCTTTGGGAGTTAGACGAATGACTGCTGTTTGTGCCTTCTGGAGATGCAGCCTAACATGGCAAAGGGCATGGCAGGAGCAAGTTTTCAATCTGAATTCAGACAGAAATCTGCCTTAAAAGAACTGCAGAGTGTTAGAGTTGAAGTGGTCCCATTTCCTTTGAATCGCATCTGTCTCAGCTGCTGGAGCTCTCCCTAACGCCTCGCTGCTCCGTGTGCTTCCCCGTGCGCAGTGACCGGCTCGCCCTGCTCCAAGTGCGGCGAATCCTGCAGCAGCTCGGCCTGGACAGCACGTGTGACGACAGCATCGTTGTCAAGGAGGTGTGTGGAGTTGTTTCAAGAAGAGCTGCCCGGCTCTGTGGGGCAGGGCTGGCCGCTATTGTGGAGAAGAAGAGGGAGAACCGAGGTGTGGAGCGCTTGCAAATCACTGTTGGAGTAGATGGGACTCTGTACAAGCTCCATCCACAGTGAGTACCTTGGTACCACTTCCCTTTGCTGTTTGCTCGTTTTCACTGTGGAAACATACCAAGCTGTACCAGCTTTCTGCTGAGGTGATTAAAAACCTGAGGGGGGTTAAGGATCTAACACATTTCCCTGCATTTTGTCATTTCCCTTGCCTAGCCAAAGGATCAAAAATTGCAAAGTCAGGTCCAGTTACCACTGGGAGGCTCTTTTCTCTGGGATGTTGAGTGAACCTAATACTTATTTTCCAGTGTTTTGGCAGATTTCTGCAATATCTGAGTCTCCCAAATGGAAAGCTGTCTTGAGTTTTTGGAGTTGGGTCAATATTTTGTGAACAAGGCCTAGAAAGAGACGCATTAGGTTTTGAGTTGGGAGAAGAGAACCTCCTTCATGATCTCTAAAGATGCAGGCAGTGTGTAGCATCATGCTGGACAAAATGCACGTGGAGAAATAAAAATTAGAATCTGATTGTGTACAGAAATTTGTATCTTTCATGAATAGGAGGAAAAGCAAAAGAAAGCAATGCTGTGGAAGATGTTGGCTGAGGTTATGGTTCCTTGCTTATAGGTGAATACAAAGATCGCGGATCAGAAAGCAGCTGCTAAAATGTTCTGTTCTTCTCTCCCTTCCCTTTCAGTTTTTCTAGGGTCCTGCGGGAAACAGTGAAGGAACTGGCACCTCAGTGTGATGTGACTTTCATGCTTTCTGAAGATGGAAGTGGGAAGGGAGCTGCCCTCATTACTGCAGTTGCAAAAAGATTGCATAATGTCGGACAGAAGTAGAAATGAGCGGCTGAGTAATTTCAGCACTGCCAGGTGTGTGCAGTAGGGATTTGCTGAGTGGTGATTCAAGATAGCTTTGCCAGACACCAGTACACAGGTACCTTTTCTCGGGGAGCAGCTGGTTTTGACAAACCAGGATTGTGGATTTTTGTCCTTTGGTAACTTGGACTAGGTGTTTCTGCTCCCCAATGGCTTTACGTCTCGGCATACCACAGTCTGCTCAGTTCTGTACTTCCTGCAATGCATCTATAATGCACATGGGAGAGTGAAAACAAAACAAAGAAAATCAACCCAAATGTGTCTTTCTACAACATCTTAATTAAGCTACTGCACCACAACTGAATTTATCACCAGTTTCTTAGGATTTGTGTGCTTAGTTTTGCCTTGGCCTGGCTCAAAGAATATTGAGATTTTGATGTTGCATCTTATCTAGTGGACGTATTTGTTCAATGCGTCACGGGTTTTATAATAAATTTGCAGGTGAAATAAATTAATGGATTTTGGTCAGTGATGCTCCCCCTGCTGCTGCACTGGTTGCAAGTGTAATGTAGTATTTCCCTGAGTACAGGAGGCATGTTTAATAGATGAATGTAAAGGAAAAAAATGTGATTCCACAGAAAATCAGTTTGTGTCAAAATATGTCAGTGCATCTGAGTCGCATAAAGCTAAAACCAATGCTGGATGGATTTTGACTGTGACTGATTCTTTTGATACTGAAGAAAGAGAGAATGTAGAAGGAGCTACAGAGTCTGCTATGTCTACGTCAGGGCTACATAGAGAGCATCAAACAGCCCACCAAAATAGCTGCGTAGAGAGAAAAAAGAAATCACCCGAATTTCTGAAAGTCTCCTCTTTGTTTTCCCTCCGTTATCTTCTTGCCTGTTCCTGAGAGAATTGTTTCCATTTTGTGCAAAGGAGTTTATCCTTGGTTTTAATTTTCTGTTGCCTGCTGCTCTGCCTGTTTTAGTCTGTTTGTAAATAAATCTGTGTTGCTGTGAGCCTTTGCTTCTTTGTCTAGTGCATCTTCTGAGTTGTGGGAAGAACATGTAGGCAAGAGGGAGCTTTCTTAAAACATAAATCTTTAAACCTGAACCTTTCTTTAAATCTAAATCTGTAAGACTACTCAGCAGCACTTCAGTGATTGTAAAGGTGGTTTGTGGATAGAGCTCATGGCCTTGTGTGACCAAATGTCCCTCACCCGATTTACCCAGCACAAACCAAAACAATAATATGGCACAGAGAAGCAGCAAATCTGTATCCTGCCTGTTCTCTGTTCTCAAGTATTCCTGTATCTCCTTTAATCCTCTCTTTGTGGGTATTTGCTTCCTTGTGGGCTGACAGCAGAAAGTGGGGCCAAGAAGTGTGCTTTAAGCCTAGTTAGGTCAAAAGTAACTGTGGCGCAGGGGGATAAGCAGTTGGGTTTATGTAATAATCTGTAACAAGGCCGCCGCTGGGTTTAAATTTAGCAATCACAAATTCAAAATTGGAAGCTACAGACTTTTGCTGTTTTGTGGCTTTTAAAAAAAAAAAGAAAATGTGTCAACAGCTCTGTGTCTGTGTTGGAGTTACTGGATGGTACTTGCAAATAATTTTCACTTCTGAAGGAATTCCTCATGGTGCTGATCTCACTGTACTGAAGAGTTGGGAAGAGACAAGTTACGAACTCATATTACATTTAATGTTTTTCTCCTTTTGTCAAGAAACTTAGTGTTTTACTTTTCCTTTATATTTCAGAATCCACAGAGCTGCAGAAACCAAAGCTTCCTATGTAGGAAGGGCAGTTATCTGGAATGGGAGTTTGTTGCTGGTGATGAACAGGTTAAATTTGGAGGGGCTGGGTGTAGAAATACAAAAAAATCAGGTATTGAGGCTATGTGGGGCCTAGAACAGCTCTTCTAGGCTGCTTTAGGCCCCAAAGGGAGAAACAGGGATTTTGGCACCTGAAATCTTGTACTATCTGTGTGGTTTTGGGCCTTTTTGGGGGAGTGGATTCTGCTAATCTGCAAAAGTGCACCTGTGAAAGAAGTATGTCCCTGTACATCTGGAATGAGGTGATATGCAGACTTGCCCCAGGATGGCCACGTGAGCATGGTGCAGAATACCTTTTGTACTTTTATTCTAAAGCCTGTTCTGCACAACTGGAATGCAAATCAGTAACAAAACAAGGTAAACCCTTCACATTTAGAAAGAAATCCTGTCTTGCTTTGATTTTTCTTTTTAGTCTTTTTGGGAAGTGAAATACTCGCACAAAGTCAGTTTACACCTCAGCTGCAGTTATAGATTAGGCCCACGCAATAGTATTTTTCTGTGTGTGCGCAATTTTTTTTTTCCAGTGAGTCTGTGGGTGTTGTGGGATCCGATCACACGGACCTGAAAGTGCTCACAGAGTGCTCAGCGGCTCTTGCCGAGGTCCCTGAGGCCCAGGCCACCCGTGCTCCTGCCCTTCCTGCGGGCAATGGGCTTGCTCTGGAGCCAGGCAGCTCCCACACGGCTCCGATACGCATCTGCTGGGCAGGGAGATGGCCTCTGAGCTGGCAGGGCCGCTGCTGTCCGAAAAGGAATGAGCAAAGGTTGGCTGGGCAGCCCTGGAGCAGGGCAGGATTGGCCACTGTGGGATTTTACCAGGGATACAAACTTCACTTGTGGTTTCGCAGGCATCCCATAAACACGTGATGCTTCGGCTTTCTCTAAACCAGAACATTCTCCATCTGGGTAATGATGCAGCATCAAGTTCCTGATTATGTCAACATGTGGAAACTCGGCAACTGGTGCAAACTTGCAGTCTCCCTTGCACAGATATTAAACTGCTGAAGCAAAACACTTCTCTGCCATCGCTACCATCATATGTGGTGATTCAGTTTAAAGCCCTAGCTCACAATAAAAGTAGAGGCCTTCTCTTAAATGTAACACAGCCTATCCTGTGCTGAACAGTATGTGCTGCAGTTCATCACATGACATTGTTAGTCAATATAAAATAAAATGGGATTTCTCTGGTTTCACATCTTAGATTTTTATTTTTCTACTTTTTCTTTTCTACTGCTTCTTGGATAGCTTTGTGATGCTTCATTTCTGCCTGCTTTCCCTCCAGTTAATACATTTAGTGCTTGAATTTACTGATTTTGTTTTGATGCTTCTTGAAGACGTGAACATCTTTTTTTGCATCTAGGTCACACATGTGATTTGGAAAGTTGGAAGATCTTTAAGTCACAGGTGCGATACAAGTATTACTGGGTGGAGGAAATAAGGTTTATGCCTTTCAGAAATTCCCAGTAGATGGTTGCAGTTACCCTTTCATCCATGGGGAAAAAATAATCCTAAATATGCTATTTTGCCTGCTGGAGACACATTTTAGTGGCTGTAGATTTGGACAGCGCTGGCCCTTGACTCATAACCCAGAGGAAAATGCAGTAGCAGCTCAGTAGTGACATATTCCCTTTGTCACTCTGACAAAGTTCAAAAGTAAATATAGGATCATGTGGAAATCCTTCAGAAATCCTGATTAGCATGATCTCCCTTCTTGAGAAGTCAATATTATATAGGATTAGCAGATTAGTGTAAAGGAGTTTGAGGCTGAAATGTAGGTAATACCAAAATGAAAGTATTGTATCTTCGATCTTTCTTGATTCATTTCTTTGTGTTTGGTGAAATGAGCTGGCTTTGGTTTGAGGTCACCATAGGAATTAGGTGGAGGAGGAGTGAGGCAAGGAGAGCAAGAGACTTGGTGAATGTTGTCCTGTTCTAGGTAAACTTACAGTTTCTCTAGAAAGGACTGCCTTGAACTGTTATTGGGGGCTTATCCAGAGCATCTCTCAGACTTGTCAACTCAGTAGCTTGTCAAGTGATAAATACAGATATATAAATATAAAATAATAATATAAGGGACCTATTCCTGCATGTAGGTGGCCTGTTGAGGTGAGAGGAGGAAGGGAAATAAGGCAGATATCTTCTTTGTCCCAGCACTGAATCTGCTCCATAAAGCTGATGTTGAAAGCAAGATATAAAACCGCCAAAATTTTAATTAATGTTTTCCTTTCTTTCATTGATACTATCACCTTGCAGGTGCACACTGAAGGTGCTGTAAACGTGATGGGTCATGTCTGTCTGAGAGGGGAATGCCAAAATAATTTTGATCTCCTTGTGTGCTTTTTTAACGCCCTCCAGATGCCAGCCCCATCCCTACTCAGCATTACATTTCACCTGCACTCTGTGTCCGGGGGCCTTGCACAGCCCAGGCACCTCTAGAGTCAGTAAAAGCTGTGTTCTGTGAAGAGAGAACAGATTCGGTAAGAAACCTGGTAAACATGGGCTCCTCCTGAAAGCCCTTTCGATTGGCTCAAGGAATTGGCTACAGGAAAATGGACAAAGGGCTCCAGGTGCGAGGGTTCCTGTGCAGGAGTTGAAGAACCAAATGTTGGGGAATCTTGGCAAGCAGGAGCTTGCTGGGAGGAGTGGAAGAAGGTCCTTTCAGTCTTGATCTTTCCTGACTTAAAAAAAAAAATCCCAAACCTAAAACAACCCAACCCAAATTTTAATTTTTACCTAGAAAAGTCTAAGTTAAAACCAGACAAAAAAGAGACGACTGGAGACTGAATCTGTTTCACTGCCACTATATTTAATTTCCTTCTTTTGCTGGAAAGGAGAAAGGCTGTTTGGAGAAGAGGGGAGAGATGTGTGAAGAGTATGGCACATCAGCAGTTAAAGCTTCCCCATAAATTCGTTTTGCATATCAGAACAACTTTAAAGTAAGTCTTAACAGTGGAGAAAAGAGATGACGGCAATGCAAGGTGTGAAACATTAAGAGCTGTTAATTATATGGACTATTCAAGGGAGATAACTGAGTTAAGTGGTTAATGTGTTTATTGTTAATTCGGGGTGGGGGAGAGGCAGTGGGGTTGTTACCTTACTGGCATCCATTTTATTTGGACTTGGACGTGAGATGTAGCTCCCAGCCTCAGGCATTTCAGAACAGGGTTCTGTTCTCAAACCCACCCGTGCTACTGATTCGGTTTACTTTTCCGAGGGCTGTTTTTGTTGTTCTCAATTTGCTGCTTGGATGTTCATCTTGCCAAAGGTTTCTGTGCACCTGGGAAGCCCCCGTTCCCACAGGGCTGGCTTGGCCAGGGATGCTGGGCCATCTGTTTAGCTGTGGGACTGGGACTGCTGCCCGCCGGGCCATTGTAGAGGACTGTCCTCATCGTGTCAGGCTTCGTCCCCTACTGGGAGCTAAAAAAAGGCTGTTCTGTGTTGCCACAAGAGTTTGGAGAGCTGGGAGACGTGGAGGGGATGAGACCCGTGGGGCTGAGCTTAGCCCAGGCATTCCCCTCAGTGCTCACCTGTGGGGTGAGCTGAGATCCTGGGGCAGCAGCCACCTCTGGCCGTGGCTGCACGGAAGCATAAATAAAGGATGACTAGGATTGGGATGGAAGTGGTTAATGGAGCAGACCAGCTGGTGATGGACAACTTGGTTGTAGAGGGGAGCTCTCTGCAGGAGGAGAAAATGGATCACGGAAAGGCTTGGAGAGAAAGTCTGTGAGAGTCTGAGCAGGTAAACAAGGAAGGTGTTTTCCCAGCAGGCACGTCCCGAATACTTCAAAGCTGAAAGTTATGGACGCTGATTTGGGAGCAGCAGCTGATTCTGGAAACAAATGGGATAAATACAGGCATGAGGAAAAAAAAAAAAAAAAATAAAGTCGAAATGCCTGAAGGGCACATCTGCTGTGGCCAGCGATTCGGCAGGAAATGCACTGAAACCAGAGAGAGTCGAGGAAACTGGACATAAACACAGTTCCCACTGAAGCCAAATGAAAGCCAAGGGCCTGGGAAGTGCCTGTGATAGCATGCTGAGAATTTGGCTTTCTTTCCCTGGCTCTCCAGTCAAGTAGCTGTGTTTAATGTGGGCCCGAGTCTGGCTATGCTGAAGGAATTGTAAAGGCGTTTTGTGTTCTGAACTCAGAAATTCTGCTCCAGAGCCTTTTCTGTTGCTTTCAAGTGTGTGTTTTCAGACCAAGGTCTAAAAAGGGTTTTCAGAGCTGTAGATCTAAAGCCCAGTCTGTTAGTCTGAAATTTGAATAATTGCATGGTCATTAAATTTTGCACAAAAAGGAATTGACTCTAAAAGCAGCTGATACGTTATCACGATTAGAGCAATGGCAATGCCTTCTTTCATCACAATGAAGTTACATTGTTAGAGAGCATAATTGACATTTTTTATTGAAAGATTAAGAAGAATTTGTTTACAGCTTGCAAACAAAGAGGTTTTAATTCAACAAACTGCAGCAGGAATAAGCAGTAAGTGGCATTTTCATCTGCTGGCCGGCTAGAGCTTTAGCTGCAGAATGCTGTGGATAGAGAAGTATGAAGGAATTTGCAGCTCAATATCTACCCAGTAAAGCGTGCACCACGCTGGCAAATGCCAGAAAGCTGACGGGGAGCAACCTTGAGTGCAAAGAAACAAAGGGCTATAGTTAATATTAGCACCTTTTGGGAAGACACCACGGCTTTTGGAGACCAGCTTCATGCCGCCCGTTGTGCAAAGGTCAAGGTATGGCATTTCTGAGGATGCTTTCGCCACGGAGCCCTCGGGATAACACCTGTCTACTCAACTGGCTGCTAAAGTAGGTATCTGGGTTATTTTTGTTTCTCTGCGTTTATTGCTTCATGGTCTAATAGGCTCAGGAGCTAAGTGGTACTGGCATTTCAAAGTGGCATGTTGTGATTGGAAGGGGGTGCTGTGGAAGTGTTTGGAAAGCAGATCCAAATGAAGCACCATCGTCATTTGACTGCAGAGAGGCTCTTTTGCTTTTCAAATATATTTGGGATCCTGTTTGTGCTGGTGGTTGTGTCTTACCGTCCAGACTGCTCTCCAGATAAAGCCAAGGGTATGTGAAAAATTCGGGGTTTTTTTAAAGCAAATTCCTCTTGTGCAGTTGGAAGTCGTTTGGATTTATTGTCCCAGCTCTGGTCAAAGTTTAAGAGCCCAAGTCAAACCCTGCTGTTCTGAATATGCAGTGCTGCAGAGTGAGGAAAAAGTCCCCTTGAGGTTCTGGGTGGTGACAAAACTCTGAAAGGAGGGTGCTCATCCCACCAGGCAGGGGTGTTAAACCACGTGCAATGACACTGCTGTGAGGGGAGGGAAGGGGCTGACCAGGCTGAGAGTGCCTCCCCCGTGCCACACCTGCACCCCGGCAGCTTCACGCTGGCAACCTGAATCCGCAGCACCTGATACTGAGGGCAGGTGATAAAACAGCTGAGGGCATTTACTGGGTCTGAATGTTGACTGATAGCCAGGCTGTTGTTGCTGTTATCTGTCCAAAACAAGGTTATAGATAAAACCTGTAATTAAAACGTTTGTATCGATGTCAAATGTCAGAGCAGAAATATCCTGCTGGGAGATAGGGATGCCCATGGGTCTGTCGATGCTGGGTCATGTCCCAGATGGGACTGGTGAACTCAGCAGCTGTCAAAGGAGCCAGCAGGGATGAGTTGTAGTGGCCTAAGATATACGGGCTCTTGTGTGGAAACTTCTGCTTTCCTAAAAATTGTATCTTCTTCAAGAAAGGAAGGGAAAGACAAGCAGGATGGGGTTATCTCTTGCTGCAGCAAGTACTGGTTCTGCAGCTGAAATCTGGGGGCAGAGCTGTTGACCAGGAAGTCAATAGAAATGGGTTCCCCATTTAGAGCACTGAGATGACAAGAAAGGCTTATTTTTTTTACAGTACAAAAAAATAAAAGTCTTCATCACCCATCTTTTGTAGCTATGCCGTGAAGCCAGACTCTCAGCTTTCCTACCAGGAATGGGTCAGACAGATGGAGAAACCTATTCAATTAAAACAAGAACTTGCTTTCTGACACATACATGAGGTTTTGTTTACTGAAAATTGTTTGTTCCACCTCTACTTTTCTTTTTGTGTCTGAAAATCTGAGAATGAAGATAAGGGTCCAGAATCTCTTCTGGATTTGTATTTGACCTGGTGTGGCTGACACCCACCCAGCCTGCCTTCAATCTCTTCCTGAGCAAGACAGGGGACAAAACAGGAGGAAGAAGCTCATGGGTACATATAAGGATGGGAGATGGGTCACTAATCTTCACCATGGGGAAAAAGTGATTCCACTTGGGGAATATTAATTAAAATGGATTTGGATGGTGAGAAACAAAGACAAAATTAATGGAACACCTTCCCCAGTGTAGAAGTGTTTTCAGTGTGCACCAGTATCCACCAGTATGGATACCTGTGCCACCACAGTCTTCCTACGGGACTCTAGCAGCAGGACAGTCCAGCTTGGGGCAGGTTCCCACTTTTTCTCATAGACAGCCTTCAGTTCCACTGCCACCCCAAAAAAACCTGTGAGAGCCAGAGTGCCTCGAGGGAAGAAATGTTGGGCTGGGGAGAGAAGACAACCCCAAACAGGCCACGTAGATGCCCAAGGACCTGGCTGGGGCTGACCCCACTGGGTTTCTGATTCCACTCTAAAATGTTTCATGACAGCAGCCTGTAAAGTTGAAGAAGCTAAAATTTTGCTCAGTGGTCCTGTTTGCATCTGCCTCCAGCCTGTGTTAAGACAGCTTTGGACTTTAACAAAAAAAAAAAAAAAAGTATCACAAGATTATCACAAAGCAGCTCAAAGTCTGTGGTTGCTCCTAGATGATGCTTAGCTACAAGTCCAGCATCTGTGACTGTCTTCCTGTACTGATTTTTAATGTGAATATTATGGTTTTTTCAAGGCTTTGTGAGTTCTTTTAATTAGAATAACAAACTGCCAACAGGACTCAGGTGTTTCATTGCACATTAGCTTGCTAAGCCCTCCTTCTCTGTGCGCGGCAGGAATCTCAGGGCACCACCATATCTTGGGGCTATGTGAGGGCCACTGCTTAGCTGACTTGTTCCCTTTCCACCACTCTTCTGGGTCACACTTGTGGTCTGTACCCCATATGTCCCCAGTTTCCTCTGTCTCTTGGGGTGATGCTAACAGCGAGTGTGCATCTGCTGTACCCCAGCCGCTGGAGGGGTTTTTAAGAGAGCACCTGTCTGTGGGGTGTACAGCTTTCAGAGACATCTTGAGGCTGTGGAGGGAGATGTGAAAACCTACAATTCTGCCTCTTTTTTTTGTTGACAGTGCCCTGTGATGACCATGTGACGTAGCAAGTGGTGCTCCTGCTATGGCCACACGGAAGGAGCTGAATGCTGTGGACGTAGCTGGCTCCTGCTGCTCCCCATCGTGCCAAGTAAGTACCTGCTTTACTTACACCCCTTCTGGGCTGAAGGGTGGAGGGCCTTGACTTACTGAGGAGAGCCCCATGTCGTGAGAATATTGACTGGCCTTGGAGGAGAGGCCCTTACACTGGGTCTTGCTGGAAAAGCAGCACAAACCTGAAGCCTCGGCAATTAAGGCTGGCACCTCTGTGGGTCTGGGATTTGTGATACAAACTGATTTTTGCTAGCATCAAATGCTGGATCAAGGAGAAATGTGTATCCTTAGTGGAAACTGGCCTCTTAGCCTGGGTTGAGAGGTGTCACCTTGTTTGGAGTTAGTGGAAAGCCAAAAAAGAGGGGCTGGTTGTGTTCCCTCTGCTGAAAGTACAAGCTCTTGGTTATGGATTTACTGCTCACATAGCAAAGGTGCGCTGCTGGTAAAGGGCACTGCCTTGAACTCTGCCATTCAAACCTTCCTGGGATAGTGCACAGAAACCAGCTGTCTGCTGGGGTTAACTGCTTTTTGCAGGGCTGGAGGACTGGCTTTATTTTTGAAGGTCTTCCCACACAGTGAGTGTCAGAGCTAAACTTCTACAAACAAGCTCAGTGATCTGGGAGGAGCTGAAAGCAGATTTAGGAAAACTGTCTCCACATAGTACAGTAAACTAGATTATATTTTCCTTTGTTTAAATCATTGTAACTGCCTTGTCACTTAAGTGAGTGCTGATTATGCAGCCATCCTTTAACTGGTATTGAACTGCCTCTTCTGAAGATAACAGATTCGAATCGAACAACTGAAAATACTTTAAACTTACCCCTTTTGAAATGTCAAACCAGTTTGCACTCCATATTTTGCCCTTTTTTCAGCATCATTTCTTCTAACATTGTTTACTAGCATTGGACATTTAGTAAATATAAGAAATCTGCACTCGTGCTCATTTCAGTTTGCTGGAGTCAGGAGATGTTTTATGAAATGAAACAAATCTTTCACCTTCTGGTGAGGAAAGGCAGTTCATTGCCAGAGGGTTCATCACCCTAACACCAACGCCCTTGCACTGCCTTACAAACTGAGTCTGTTGATATATTTCTGTGTGCACATAAATGTGTGTGCATATAAACTGCTTTATAGGTATATGAGCTGCAATAATGACTTACTACCAATGCACTATAAAAAATGCTTGCTTGATGCAGCAGTTCTCACCTCAATGGAAAAAATGTTTAACTAGTGCAGGGCCCAAGCTGAGCCAGAAAACTGGAATTGTTATTGCTTTCCTTTGCAGAGATGTAAAATCAGTTGTATTTCTGACACTGGAGAGAAAGAAGGTGCAGTGGTGAATATCTAGGACAGGAAGGGAAAAAAGGAAGAGATCAGTTGGGATAGATTGCTCTTGTGTTTCACTTTGGGTGTGTAAGGGAAGAGCAAAGTGAGTGGACTTGCATGCAAAGTGCCAAGGGATGTCAGCAGGCTGGACCCGTGTTGGAAAACCTCAGTGGGTTGGAAAGCAGCATAGAGTAGCTCTGCTGTGCAACACAGGAGCTCGAGGTTCAGTTTTGTGGTGGTGTGACTCCAGGGAGCAGTTTCCTCTTTTCCCCACATACCTGCAGATGTGGGAAGTCCTTTGCAGGATTGCTGACACAGGCCATAGCTTTTGGAAGTAGCAGTTAACCAAAGATGGAGTAATTGGTTTTGTCCCCAGCTTAATGAACCTTGCAATAACTAAGAGGTTGAGAAAGAAATCGTCATCCAGGCCTTCCAAATAATGGGGCTTAATTGTAAGCCATGAGTCTGGGGCTTGTGTTTATCTGCTTTCTGGTTTTCTTGGTTTTGCGGGGGTCATGTTCTTCGCATCCCTCTGATGCTGAAGAACAGCAACTGGTTTAAAGAAATAAAAGCCAACACAGCTGACTGATGCTCAGGTACGGGGAGTTGAGGCACAGAGCATCTCCATGTGCCCCAGGAGTGTCTGTTCCCATGTGAACCAGTAGACAACACCCCTCCTTTGCTGGATATGCTTCCTCCTCCACTGTCCTCTCATCATGGCCACAGTCTAGAGTCTAGAGTCTAGACATGGCTGTTTGTGATCCTTAATTGCTTAGTACACATCTTACAGAAATACTGCCTTGTCTTTGGAGGGATTTAAGTCTCGAAACCCACAGGCCTGTGTAGTGTCTTCAGCCCTCAAATGCTCAGTGTGGTGAGTAGTGCTAAAACCTTTCCAAAGGTACTTCGTTAAAAAGTAGCTCACCCTTCCCCTGGAGCATCTCCAGAAGAATGGGCTAAACCCCTTGTTAGTCTTCGTGCCTAAAAACATCTTTTGGAAACATACTCCTGGAATGCTGTACCAGGAGCATGGAAACCACTTTCTAAGTGTACACTGCTCTGTCCACACATGGAGTGGAGTGGCCTTTCCCGTGCATGGAATGAGCTCCCCTCGAGGCGTTCCTAGCTGATTTGGCTTCTGCATAGGGAAAACATGAGAGAAAGCATCCTGGCTGGCTGTGTGGTGGTCCCTGCTTGCTGTGCCTCCCGGCAAGGTGAAATGCCATAATGTGGTTAAACTTGTTTGACTGAATTGCTCACCACACTGCTGCTTTTAGATTTTCTTAGTAGCTTCTGCACTAAGTTCAGCACAAAGGAATGCTGATTGCTTCTGTGCAAACACTTGGTTTCCTACCCTGGAATGGGAGCTTTCCCTCGTTAGTCAGAACTGCTGTCACGAACTGGGAACTTACTGTTTATTAGAGATGCTGCTTGCTTTCACTTTGCTTTGAGAACTGTGAAAGGAAAATGCAATGTGGGAGGAGAAAAGAGGATCGAGCATTTTCCAGACACCTAAAAAAACCCCCAGCAAACAAAACTACAACTTTATTTTTTTTTCTTACAAAAGTAGGAAGCATCTATCAGCTGTGTACATGAAAACTATGTGATAAGATTTAAACAAAAAATCCCCTCATTGTATAGTTCAATCGGGACGCAGACTTCCATAAAGCAGCGAACATTTAATGAAGAAAAAGGCAAAGGCGGGGAAAAAATCTAACCCACATCCAGGAGAGCTGATTCACAGAATTGCTTCAGTCACTTGAAACACTTTTAAACTGGGCCAATAAGATTAGAGCGCAATCAAAATAGCTGCAAGTCATCAGGTGTCACGTTCAGCCTCCAGTAATTTGTCTTAAAGGACAGTGGCTTTCAAAATAGCCTGCTGGATGCCTGGCAGAGTACGTGAGGTGCCAGTAATTAATTGGCTGCTGAACTGATCCCTTCCAGTAAAGCAGAAGGGAAGACCCGGGGCTCGATGCTGTGGCAGTAGGAAACTCATGGAGGCAGAGGGGAAGAGACGGTTGCTCCTGCCTGGTGGCCTGTGCACAGCTCCTCCCAGGCCCCTCCAAAATAACACCTGCGCCTCACTGCTGCCCTGACAGCGCAAGGAGGGCTTGCCAAGGTTTGGGGGTGTCCATAGGGGTATTTGGCTGCCCTTCCAGCTCTCTGGCAAGGGGAAAGCTCATTCGTCCCAATGCTGGTTACAGCATCAAAGCTGGTCATGCGCTCTTATCCTTGCATGGAGCAGTTTAAAAATACCACACGTTTAAATATTGCAGCTGCTTTGCCTTGGATGGACTGTTACATTTTCTCTCGTGGCTTTTACTCTGTCAAGTTCATTTTTCCTGAATGCCATGCTCAGCAACTGAAGACAAACTCAATTATTTGCAATACTTGTTTAACCATCCCCTAGCTGCTTTTGACTTTGTCACACAAACCCCCTCCTGTTCCAGTGCAGACTTAATTCTTTAATTTATTTGGGGGGTTGTGGTGTGTGCAGGTTTTATTTACATCGCACAGAACCAAGAGGGCTTGTCTAGTGATGTTTTAAACTCACTTTTGGCTTCTTGTAGCTTAAAGGAGACCTGAGACTGTTGTTTCTGAATTTGGAAATATGTTATAATACAAAGGATTGGGGAGCCAAACGCCACTTTAGTGATCTATGACATTCTCAATTCACTTCCAAGTCACAATTTTGGCAGACAAAGAAAACAAACGTCCTCCTCTTGCATGTTCTTACAACAGGTGTCATGTTAAAGAGAAGACCACTGTGAGGATTTTAGCTGTCTGATTCAAATTCCTCGAGAGCAGAGAGGATGCTTTGAATTCTTTCATTTGGCCAAAGACTAGTTGAAAACATCTTGAGCTTGTGTCCAAGTGTTTTAAATGAATAAGCATTCCTGCAGCAAGGTAACTGAGGGGAGTATTGTGTATGTAGGTGGTGTTTAGGTGTCTGAGCTGGAGAGGATTGATAGTAGTGCTTGTAAACCTCACGTAGAGGCAGCTCCACTAACATGAAACCTGTGGGAATTGAGCAGTATCAGGCAGCACTCAGACCAAAAAGAGCTAAGTCTGTCTTACCTAGTGAAGCAAAAGCTGCGAATGTGTAGGGTTACTTTCAGTGTTTTTATAGAAAGTGAACGCCCGAGAGTGAGGAGAGTGATTTCAGATGAAAGACAAGGCTTAGCAGATGACAGATGGATTGAAAACAGGAGCAAGCCTGGCTGGGAATTAAAGATAGTTTCTGACCAGCAGAAGAGGAGGAGCGTGACTGAGCAGTGAATTATATCTGAGGGAGAGCTCGGTCAGTCTGTGTAAGGGATTGAGTGACGCTGCTGGACACTGGGATGATTCAGCTCAGCCCCGTGTCCCTGTGCCACCCGTGAGCTGCAGCTGTGCTGGTGGCAGGGCACTAGCGCTGTGCCCGCAGCGAGGCAGCCTGGCTGCGCCAGGGAGCACGGGCGTGTTCGCTCCTTAGCTTGCCAAGCAAATGAGCACGTGCAGAGAAGTGAAACGCTTGATGAAAATCTCTCTGAGCTTGGAGCCAGAGAAGGAAATCCTGCCCACCCTGCCTGCAGTGACTAGGGCAGTCTGAGGGAGGATGTGTCTGCCAAAGCAGCTCTTGATTTTGGCCAGTGAAACCATTTAATTAAAGCAGCACTGAAAAGAAAGCCGGAAATTCAAGAGGCAGATTTTTAATCACTTAGACTGTGGTAGATAATCTGTATGCAAATCACACCTCCAGCATCACTACCCTTTGCATGGGTGTGTGTTCCTGTCCCTGTGGAGGGACAGGGTACAGGCAAGAGCCCCTTATGGGCTGCTGACATGTCACTCGACATCTGCATTTGGCCTTTAGCTTTCGGAGGGGCCCCGCGGCACTTTGCTTATGTGTGTGCGTGGGCCCTCAGAGCCCTCAGGGTGGTGGATGGTCCTTGGGGTGCTGGGCAACGCGCTCCAATGTGGCAAAATTGTGGGCAGCACGCGTGGGGAGGAGAAGCCCTCTCCGCCAGTGTATTATCATAGAATCATAGGATATCCTGAGTTGGAAGGGACCCACTAGGATCATCGAGTCTGCTTCCTGGCCCTGCACAGGATCGCTGCAAGAATCAATCACACGATGTGCCTGAGAGCACCTAGGCCTAACCCCACCGCGTCAACTAAACCACTAAGGGCCACGTCCAATCTCTCCTTAGACGCCTCCAGGGAAGGTGACTCTACCACCTCCCGGGGCAGCTCATTCCAATGTCTAATCACCCTTTTCGTGAAGAAATTCCCCCTAACGTCCAATCTAAACCTCCCCTGGCACAGCTTAAAGCTACGTCCTCCCGTCCTGCTGCCTGCTCCGCACATGGCCACCCCCTCCTGTCAGGGAGCTGTAGAGAGGGAGAAGGTCCCCCTGAGCCTCCTTTTCTCCAGGCTCAACACCCCGACTCCGGCAGCTGCTCCTCATCAGAGTTGTGCTTCAGACCCTTCCCCAGCTCCGCTGCCTTTCCCTGGACACGCTCCAGCACCTCAGCGGCCTTCCCGAATTCAGGGGCCCAGAACTGGACGCGGCACTCGAGGTGCGGCCTCACCAGTGCTGAGTACAGGGGAGGAATGACTTCCCTGGTCCTGCTGGCCACACTCTCCCTGGCACAGGCCAGGATGCCATTGCCCACCAAGACGGTTTTTTTGTTTGTTTTTTTTCCCTTT
>VZTF01001476.1:1109580-1162032 GCA_013397755.1 Cnemophilus loriae
TACTACTTCACGGAGCGGAAGGAGGACCAGGTCAAAAAGGTTAGATGGACATCCCCCCGGCCGAGGGCCGCCCCCCGCCCACACCGCTTGATTATTTTTTTTTTTAATTTTTAAAAAATGTTTTAATTTTTTTTTTTCTCCGCACGTTGGTTTTGTTGCTTTGTCCCCAGAGCCAACCAGCTGCGTGGGAAAGGAGGGATAACCCCGGGTTTAAGCCCTCCAGAGCATCGCCGGTGGAGATGGGAGTGGGGTGTGGGTGATGGATGCACAGCGGCCGGTCAAGCAGGACCTGGGGGGCTTCGGCAGTGAGGGGTGGGGGTGATGGCTCTTCCTGGTTTTCGTAGGCACCGGCATCCCTGGAAGGGGGATTTCCCCTTCCTTCCAGGGGTGCCTGTGAGCATCGCCCTTCCAGCAGGCGAGGAGCAGGTAGTTTTTGAATTATGTGCCGCTGCAGGATCGGAATTTACAGGAAATGGTTGTCAGTTGTGCTTAAAAAGAAGCATTTCCATAGGCTTCTTTTCCTTCGGCGGTAGGTGGTTGCTGCTGTGTGGTTGGTACAGCCCTGGGATCGAGCACTGCCACAAGGAAAAGGGTGCGGAGCACAGGATAAATAAAAACATGGCAGTTAGGTCCTGGCTGAGCATATTGCAGAGCTGTAGGGAGCGGGGAGCCTGGGGCTAGGATGTGGGGACACAAATTGGGAGAATAATTGCAAACGTCGATGAGCCGGGCTGACGTCAGGAAACAGAGGCTTCCCCTCTGCCACCTCCCCCGGCGGCGCCATGTGACCCACCTGGGCGTGTGGCTGAAGGCATCCCTAAAATATTTTGGGAAAGCTTCAATGACAGCATTAGTAGTACTGATTTGTAGTGTTCTTGGGGCTTGAGAATTTCCTCAGCAGGAGGAGAGCACCTCATCCCTTTGGGCTTCTGACTGTGCCTGGGGAGACCTCAGCTCCAGTGTGTGGGTGACCCATCCTGCCCCACTCCAGACACGCTCACCCGTGCCCACTCCTCCCTCGGACAAAACTCGAGACAGCTCCCCATGGTTTCCACGTGTCCTTCCGTGCTTTAGGTCTTTTGCTTTTCCGCCCAGCGGCTCTCGCGAGGAACCGGAGGCTGCGCTCAGCCCGCAGCGTTCTGCACCTCCTGGCCCCCCACGTACGTGGCTCTCTCTGTTCCCCAGGCCCACTATGTTCCTTTTCCTGGAGGATTTGTGAGTGCTGCTGCTGGTGCCAGGTATGCATGCCTGGTTAAGGCCTTTTCTGTCTCGCTGTGTGTGTTATATTTAGAGAGCCAAGATAAGCACAAGTGTGTGTGGTGGCCAAGGAGCGGCAGAAAGGCTGAGGGGGAAGGCACAGGGAAACTCTGTGGTGTTCTGGGGGTTATTTATTGCAGGCTGGTTTGGCACCGTGGGGCTGCTATTGTCTGACAGCATGGGAAACCGTTTGGCCAGGGAGCTGTAAAGCATTCTTACAGATCAATCTGGTTTTGTCTGGGAAAGTGAAGGAAAAAATAAAACCCGTTTGAAAAGTCAGAAAAGCAGGCTGCTGTTTTTAGAGGATGTAAGACATCTTTTCCTGTTTGTATCCTTTTGGAACGGATATTGAGCCTCCTCACTTTTGGCTGTCCTGTAGGGAGGGTGTCAGTGGCAGCCAGAGGCTCTGCTGCCCTGCAGCTGCTGGGAGCTGGTGGGCTCCATTCCCTGGTTCCCCCTGGGGCGAAAGTGCTCTTGCTCCATCTCCGCGTGCTGCTTGTGAGGTTTGTGCTCCATCAGTGTGCCGCTTCTAGGGATACGTGCCTGCATGGTTTCACGTCAGGTCCCTCCCTCTCCTCCCGGCTTCCGGAAGAGCAGCACTGTCTGCTGGTACGTGCCTGTGGCTGAGGGCTGCCAACCAAGGCGTTGTCCTTGCTCTCCATGCTGCCCCGTGGGGCTCCTGGATGCTGTGGCTGTTCCTCTGCCTCGCTGGTCCATCGCGGCCATCAGCTCAGCGTTTGGTGGCACAGCTGGCAGGTCACCTTCAGGACGCTGCTGTGGGTCACAGGAGGGGTGTGAACAGGTTAAAAGTGCCGATGAGCCAAGGCTGAACATTCTTCTTCTCTTGTGACCTGCTTTTCCTTCTTTTTTTTTTTTTAATTCCCATCTCTGTAGCACTAATGCTCTGCAGCTGCCTTTCTACAGTGGCAAGCCTGTCGAGGGGCATGGATGGGGGCTGGTGGTTTCAGGCCCTGGGCATAACCTGCATCTAAGAGCTAGTGCTTCTCTACTGGTTCTGCTGGATTTGTATGTACCCCCTTAAGTTCCAGTGTGGTTTTTTTCAAATTTGTCATTTTTGGAATGTTTTTCAAGATGAGTCGTGGCAAGCAGGAGGAGTAGGCAGGGTGGATGTGTAGCATCGAAGGGAGGGGTTGTTCACTGCATGAACCCTGTGGCCCCTGCAAGGGAGCATTTTCTAGTGAAACCGCTCATAATGGCACTTCTGTGTCACCTTAGTGTGCAGCCAGCAAGCTGGCAGTGTGTGATGCCCTGTACTGTATGAATACACGTGGTCCTAGCAGCTTAAATTATCCAGATGTTTTTGCAAACGTCTGTTCCCTGAACGTTTGTGACATTCCGGGGACAGCAGCAGGAGCTCAGCATCCTCACTCAGACGGGGGACTTGGCACAAACTGAACCGAGGCCCTGATTTCTCTAAAGAGCTGACTCCCAGCCTGAGGGATAAGGGAGTAACGGAGCATCCCTGGCATCTGTGCCACTGGCCTTCGTACAGGAGAGCTTTGTAAAACTGCCTTTTGTTTCCAACAGGTTTGTACCTGCAGCAGCTGGCCCCAGCAAAGGGAGCCTCTAGGTGTTGCCTGGTTTCTGTCTGTCAGGGGAACAATATCTTTTTGTTGTCTCACCTGAGGGAAGAAAAAGATCTTGCAATTCAGGAGTGACATTTAGATGTTGTTTAACCTTGAAAAAAACGTGATGGAATGGAGTATAAAATGTAACAACTGGTATCAAGAAGAGCCCTGCATTGGTGACCTGCCCCTATAAGGGCTTTTTAGGAACTGATCTGATAAATCATAAGTAAGCACAAACAATTTCAAAATGTCTAAACTACTTGTTCCAACATGCTTTGGCTCCTGATGAATCTTCCTCGTGCTGAAAGGGGTATGATTAGCTCTGCAGAAAAATGTTTTCATGGTGAAGGGTTTTGGTATGAAGACTGTGTCAGTAAAATAGGTGCTAATGATGTCGGAAATTGTTGTGGGAGTGCTCACTTCTTGGGTACCACTGACTGTTCTCAGTGGCTGGGGAATGAGGCATGTGTTTAAGGAATGGCGCTTAGGTTTAAGCCTTTAGTGCTGCCTGTTTCATTACACTTATTCACAACTGCTGCAGTGGCTGGATTCTCAGAAACTTCTTTTCCCCGAGTACAGACTGCGTCTTTCCTATGTGACCAGGAAAAATTATGTGAATGCGGTTCAGATTATGAAATCCTGTTTTTAAAAAATCGCTCACAGATTGTACCTCTGGTTTGTTCGTTAATTTGGTTTTTTTTTTTTTTAAGAAAAAGAGAGAAGAGAGTGATTGAGCTCTTGGAGAACTCCCATAGTGGCACTCTGGGAAGATGCCCTTCCACGGGGAGTGACTCTGAGGTGGCAGCTAAATAAAGGAGTGTTTTCTGCTCCTTGCCCACGCAACTGTCTGTCTGAAATTGTTCCTGCCCTCTGCCATCCCCTGGGAAGGGCTGGCACCTGTCTCCCACGGGAGCCTCAGTGGGGCTGCGGGTCTGCTTGGGTGCTGCCGGCAGCTCCTGTCTGTCCTGGGCAGCCTTTCCACAGCTTCCCTGTGCATGCGGCTGAGATTTGCTTTGTGATCGGCTTTTATTGCAGGCAGAGCAGGGAGTTATTAAACCTCCATCCCGTAATCCAGCCTCCGGCTCCCTCCGCCTCAAGTTATTTATGGCTATTTGCTGTGAGTTTTCCCTTGGAGGGCTGCACTTACTCCTTTGCTGCCACACTGCTGGAATGACTAACCCTCTTCCCGCCTGGGAGAGAAAAAAAAAAAAAACCTGCCTTTTTTTTTTCCCCCTACTTTTTTTCCTAGTCTTTCGTGGTTTTGGAAGCTGTAACACATAGGAGTGATTTTTTTCAAGCAGAGGCTCAGTGTCCCCGCCCCGGGAATCTCGGCCGTGGAGATGGATGGCCTCGGTGCCGTGAAACGCGATGCTCCCTGCCTGCAGGAGGGTCCAGCCCAATTATGTAAGGGCGCTGACAGCGCTCATTGGCCTTTCACGGCAGCAAAAAGAGCCCTCCCTTCCCGTTTTCCCTCGCTGCTGAGGGCAGCACAGGGGCAGAGGTGGGGAGAATGGGCTCGTCAGTCCTGACTGTGCAAACGCCACAACCTGCGTTCGCAACAGGGCTTTCGGTGAGCGGGAATCTTTCCGCCCTGGTTTTGGGAGGAGGATGCAGCAGTGGGGCTTTGTAGAGGGGTGTATTAATTGCACGGTGAGGTCTGACTGTGAGTGATGTTTACGGTAGCTTTCACTGGGGGATTTGGGGAATCATCCCTCGGAGCGGCAGCGTGGGCTGCTGAAAGCTCAGCCTGAAAAAGAGGTTGGTCCCCCACTCCTTTAAAAGGGAGTATCCTCATGCTCTGACATCATGGCTTTACACACTCTGCTATAAAAAACCATGGCAGGGTTTGCCACGAAGGAGAGATTTTCTTGCTTAGCCAGACACCAGCCTCTGCATCCATCGCCGCAGTTTGGGGCTGCAGAGAGGGCACGTCCCATCCAGGTTTTTGTTCTTGGAGTGAAATGATGCCAGTGACTGGCTGTGGTTGTTGCTGTGAGGGGGCTGTCAGCCCATGAGGGTGGCCACAGCTGGGATGTGGGGATGCTGCCCTGGGGTCTTGCATTTGGCCTCTGTTGCAGAGAACCTGAGCTCAGCTCTTCTGCCCTTCAGCTGTACGCCTGCACCGTCACGTCACCGGTTCGTGGGGAAAATGCATGGTCTCATTTCATCGTGGTATTATCAATCATGGTATTGTTCCTCTGCAAGCAATGACATTGAAAAGTTCACAGCTTGTGCAGCCTCTGGCTGTGTCCCCTGTGGTTTGGGATCAGTCTGGGTAGCTGTGCCCAGCAGCACTCTCCATGCCTTCCTCCTTGACTGTGTGAATAAGTGCTGGGTCATGGCAGGAGGGTGTGTGGCTCAGGAAGATACTGTCTTTGGTGAGACCTTGAGTAGGGTGGGCAGGAGTACTTTCTGTATGAGCAATTAAATTGGTGCCGGTTTTATGGTCAGTTTAGGGTTGAATGACATTTTGATTGCATTTCCTTTGGGAAGGGCATTATTCATCGCTTCCTGTCTCAAAGTCTCCGGTATATGGAGCACTTGTGTACGTATGTTTCACGTAAAGCGTTTTATTGTGGCCTTGGTCTTGTGAGACGTAATGCCAGCTTGGAGATGAGCTGCTCTCAAGGCTTCCAGAGCAGCCAAGGAGACACGCAGAGCCTTGGCACAGAGCTGGCCTGGGGTTTAAAATGAGGTGGCTTTTCCAGTTTTGCTGAGGACAGAAAACATGGGCAGGGCTTTATTTTTTCAGTCTTGCTATGCTGCAAGCAAAAATGATCCCAAAGGTGTGGCTTCGATCTGAGCCATTTGCAGAACCAAATTTCCAAGGCAGGTAAAGAAACAAGGCAAGAATAGACTGGCAACTGAGGTAAAAACGGTGGGAGGTGTGTTTGGCAAGAACCCCTCGAGGCCATGTTGTATTTTTCAGGCATCAAAGCGTCTCTCAGTCTTCCTGACAGGAATAATGAGGGTGGTTGTAATTATTATGGAAAGCAATATTGCTGGAAAACTGGAACTGCCTCCTTTTTCCAAGGAGGTGAAGAAAGCTCCTGTCATTGGAAGCCACAAGGGAGAAGTCGACAACTTTTAATTTGATGTTTTGTCTTGAGAAGGACGGTACCACCTGCCCACAGTCAAGTTCTGTCTTTCCAGACCTTCCGGTTGTTATGGCTTTGGAGTGGGACAGGGAGAATGGTCTGCTACACGAAAATAATTTCTCAGCCTGGGGCGTAGCCCCAAAACTACTGTGGCAAGTCCTTCCCAATGCAAGGCTTTTTAAACACGAAGCACCTCTGACACCCACATCGCCCCAGCTGGGACGAGGTGCCAAAAGAGGGGTTTTTAGCTTCAGTTGTTTAGCTCGTGGACAGTCAGGAGAGCTGAGAAGTGGAGCAAGGGCTGGAGGTAGTGGTCTGAGGCTGTGGGCAGATGGTTTTGTGTGGAAAAGAGGAAGCAGAGGGATGTGGGACTGGATTGTGCCTTGGGAAGAGACAGTAGGATGGAGCTCGCCTCAGCAGGCCCTAGACCTGTGCGCTTTCCATGATTTTGAGTCAGAAGATAAGGCACGAAGCGTGTGGCTGTGTTGTCAGCTTGACCAGAGCCCTGGGGCCGTGCTGGGGCTATACACTACCCTTGCAGTTAAAGAGAGGTGTAGCCCCACTGGGGCACCTCAGGGCAGCCTTTCACTCCGTGGTGGTGCGTGTCTTTCCCAGATTGATAAGTACCTCTACGCCATGCGGCTCTCTGACGAAACGCTGTTGGACGTTATGGCTCGCTTCAGGAGAGAGATGAAGAACGGCCTCTCCAGGGATTTTAACCCAACGGCCGCAGTGAAGATGCTTCCCACGTTTGTGAGGTCCATTCCTGATGGTTCAGGTAAGGAGCTGAGTGTTTGTTTTCCATATTAAACATGGTGTGCTTTGTGGAAACCTGTTAGAAATACACAATGTCCTACCAAGAACAAGAGGGATTTACTTCCTGGCAAGCCCAGACAACATTTCGAAGGCAGCCTCCCCTCTGCGTGCAGGTCTGTTCCCGTGGATGCTGGAAGATTTTGTGGTTCCTTTGTCAAAGCCATTTTGATGCCAATGGAAGGGTCCTTCCTAGCAGTCAGTTCACTATCAGTCAGTACATTTACTCAGAGACCTGTCTGCCAACAGTCAGTACTTCAGACAGAATGATTTTTGATTCATGCAGTTCACACTCGTGTGACCTAGACTCTTAAATACAGTGGCTTTTAGTCATTTGCTGTTTCCTTCAACATCTCTTCTCCTTACTTTTTCCCCCAGTGGAAGTGTGAACCATTCCAGGCTGAATTTGAGTTTCCTGGCATTCATTTTGCATTTTGTAGCTTCCTCTTCCAGACTGTCTTGGGGGAAAACTCACAGAGCTCCAGGAGGATGTAGCATGTGCTGCTGCTCTGGTGTGCTAAGCTTTTTCCATCGAGATGCAGGACTCATTTTTTCCATCCCCACTGTACCAGATAAAAGTGGCACAAACTGCTATCAGACAACAAGAAGGTGTTATGTTGGTAATTGAGACCAAGATTGCCTGTATTACTTATTACTTATAAATTACTAGGTGTTTGTAAAAAATACCATATATAGAGTATCTAAATATATTTATAAACGTTACATAGTAGTGTTCATTATTTAGTAGTAACACTGGGTTTTCCTCTCGTGTAGCATGAGCTGGTTAAGTAGTGTGGTGCCTACCACAAATTAACTAGTTTGTTGCCTACCTGTGTGCAGAAATTGCAAGAACTGCATAACAAAGTTATTACCTATTTGGAGGCTTTCTTTTTTTTGAGTTAAAATTGAGAATTTACTGGTGAAAGAGCATGAGGCCAGGTGCTTTGTGTAACTTGGTGCTGCAGTCTGGCAGGTGGAATTCTTTGATAGCTCTGCTTTGCTGTTGCTTTCTGCCATCTTAAGCTTTTTAGTTGAGATATGATTCGCTGTCTGAAAGAAAACCAAAGGGAGAATGTATTTGAATCTTGTGTTTCCCTTAATTTAGCATTGCTGGCTGTTATGTTGAAATGTTGTGTTGAAATTTGCAGCCTATTGAGAAAGCCAGAAGCTGCCACACAGAGCTGGGTCACAGACAGAGGTTGCATTAAGGATTTGCACGTGAGGTCACTTGAGGGTTTTTGTATGGAATCCCAGCATTTTTACCGGCTCCAAAATCCCTGTTTTTTCATTCATGTTTGTTTGGAGTTCGGTTGAGTAGTGACTTGTCCCCAGTTCCCTGCTTCGTCAGGCACTGCAGGGTGTCAAATCTGAGCTGCTTGCAGTGAGTCAAATCATTTTGAAAATTGTTCCATCGTACAAACTGGGAAGACTTGGAGATGGCACAGGAGAAAGGGGATCTGCACATGGCCAGAGGAAGTGTGAGAGATGGCTGAAGGCTGCTGGGAGCGAGGGTGAGCCAGAGCAGTGAGTGGCCCTGGTTGTGCCTGGGCGCGTCTGCGTGTCACGGCATTCATTTCAGATCACACACCTGCTTAGAAAAGAACCTCGTGTATTGTGTACAGGGCACTCAGTTCTTGATCCTGTGCCCGCCTGGCTCCTGCCAGCCTCTCCAGGTTGGGCACATTGCTGGCAGTGCTCTGCAGCGTGGATTAGAGCAAGGCAGTGCTTCGCCCCGGACGATGTCTGTAGAACTCAGTGGTGATCTGTATGTGTAGGTGGCTAGAGCCTCTTTGGATAGGTGTTAGAAAAGCAGGCAGAACCGTTCCATTCTTTCCCTGGAAGGGCGTGTTCTGACCCCAGGTATGAGCAATGTTTGCTGTGAGGGGGTGTCGTGGCATTTCTTTCCCTGACTCACCGGTGTGTGCCTGTCACGTCTGGCCCAGCTGTCGCACAGATGCAGCCAGGGCAGGCGCAGAGCCCCCTTCCCTCTTCCTCCAAAAGGTTCCAGGGGGCCCTCACGGATGTGGCTGTGTTGATGTGCCCAAAGATGGCAATTTTGCCTTCAGCTGTCCCTCCGTAAAAGCCAGAGGCTGAAAGCCTGCCCTTTTCTCTGGCCTGTCTCTAATTACTGCCTTGTAAGCTCTTTCCTCTGAGTCCAATTATTATTATGGGAGCTGACTATTCAGAAAAATACTGTTGTTTAGTTTCAGATCCGTGCTTGTGTTCTTTTTCAACAAGGAGTTTGTGAGCAATAATTCTGGAGACTCTGGAGGTGTTGATGTTAGCAGGTTTTTTCCCCCCCTTCATTCAGAGTTGTTTAATTTACAAAAGCCATGAGGTTTTTCTGTCCACAGTGCCCAGAATGGTACCTCAGGCTAATTCAAAATGCTTTCAAAGGCTAAATAAATTCACAGCAGGTTTGATTGCACCTTCGTGTAAAGCACAGATTAAATGCTGCTACTTGGGTTTAATTCCTCAAGTACGCTAAAAGAAAACTCTAGTTTTGTGCAGAAAGCTTTACACTCTAGTTCAGAGAACTTCTAAAGGATGAAGAATGATTCTTAATAATTTTTTACCTTGCGATGAGCTTGATGGTGCTGGAAATCAAACAACCTAACCTGTTAATTTATTTACAGGGAAGATATTTCTGAAGTGTAGTGTTTGTCTGAGGTATGCACTTAGGCTTGAAAAAGGGCCATCTGGTCCAGTGTTGATTTTCCCATTAGTTATTGGAGGTAATGGCTTGCACTCAACAGATGATACCCATAAGATGAAGCTTATTTGGGTGTTTGGCTTAATGAGAAACTTGTGGTCAGTGTTTGACTTACGGACTTGCTGCGGTGAAGTGGGTCATGAATTTTTTATGCTGAGCCAAATAAAGGGAGCCGCATCTCCAGTTTGCGTATGCTCGTGTTTTAAATGACATTTGTGCTGGTGCAAAGCGGTGTTTAAAGCCACGCTGCTCAGAAACAGGTAGGGAAGCACTGCAAGATGTGTGTTTTGGCAAACTGAGTTTGCTCATGTCTTGAGCAGCAAGAAGGAGAAGTTGCATTGCAGTGCAGTAAAATTAGGAGGTGTATTAGAAGTTGTGGGCTCCCACTGTCATTTTGCTATGTTTTTCTGCGTGGAGTTTATTGTTCTTTGTGGTTTCTCACGTGACAGTGTTTTGTTTCTGTATTACACTGCAACCTTGAAAAACCATAAGGACATTTGCAGTGGTTTTTTGCCTCTCTTGCTCTGTTTCTGTTAAAGATCCTTGTCCAGTTCATCAGCTTTTCTGAGTGGGATGAGGCTCCCAGAGGTTCGTGGGGTGATGAGGAGGAACAGCTCACTAGGTCAGACTTTAGGAATTTTGATATGAGATTGGACAGAGTAATCTCAGAGGCAAGTATGGCTCTGGAAATCTTCGTGGATAAATTGCATACCTGGTATTTTGGTGACAGTCTGGGGTCAAAAGGTTCTGGGAGGTGAGTGTGTTTGAGGTAACACATCAAAACAATCTTCCCAGCTGCTAGAGGTTTTTCCACTTTGAATTTATGTAGAAGTGGAAAAATGACGATGTTGGGAATGGCCTTCTGAAAGTCACAGCTGATGAGGAAGCAGGATGAGAAAACACTGCGTGCCTCTGCTCTGCTGCCCTCTGAGCAGCCTCTGTGAGCCTGGGGATGCCGTGCACAGACAGATGTTTGCAAAGAGCCCTGGTGATTATCTGCAGCCTGGACACACACTCCTGTGTGAGAAAATTGTGCACACTGCTTTCCTAATTATTATCTTTTCACAGACTTTGACAATCGCTGTCTTTGCTCCCTCATTGACAGGGCATGAGATAGCACGAGCGGGTCAGTCAAGTATGTTTGCCTTGCTCTCCAGGGGTGCCGAAGGGGTCATTCCTCAGATAGCCAGACCACGTGCATGGAGTCTGTGGAGGTTGGAGGGTACTGGATTGGCTTCAGGTCCCTCCACCACAGAGGGAGATGGAGGTACCCCAACTCTTTCCCTGGCTCCTGGGTAGATATTAGGAGCTCTGTGCAAAGCATCACAACTTCTGAGTAACTCTTGCAGCAGTACAGGGTTGGTTTTTTAGGCTGTCGGTTCTCTGACTTCTCTTACCTGTCTGCAGTTTGCAGTGAATCTCATCTTTTCTGAACACGAGATAAGGGGTGGTTCCTACTTCAATTACATCTGTGTGTAGTTTGTTGATTTTAGAGCAGCCACCATTCACTGTTATTTGCCAAAATGACCCAGGTTTATTTACAGCAAAAGGCTGCTTGTCAGTGGTCTGGCATTCCTTCCTTTTACTGTCTCTATTTTCAACATCTCTTTTGGCTTTCTCCTGAGATCTTTGCTCTTCCAGCTTCATCATGAGATCTGGATATAGACTGTCCACTGTTTTGGATTCTTTTTGGGTAAACTCTCATTGCAGTTGCCTGTGTATCAGTGGTGGTTGGCGTTGCCGTTGCACCGACTTCATGTTAAATTGTAGGGAATCACATCGATGGAATCAGGTTCACGTGGATGCCCTGCAGCTGGAACTTCCTTGCTGTAGGGACTGGACATTTGCTTCAGTGGTGCACTTAACCAAGCTTGATGTTTCCCAGATTTGTGTTGGAATATGATTTCTAATCACTTGTGCCTTGTTTTCCACATAGAGAAAGGAGATTTCATTGCACTGGATCTTGGTGGTTCTTACTTCCGAATTCTTCGGGTAAAGGTATCGCATGAAAAAAAGCAGACGGTGCAGATGGAAAGTGAAATTTATAATACCCCGGAAGACATCATGCACGGGAGTGGAACACGGGTAAGCACCTCTTCCTTGGCATGCCTCTCTGAAGATCAGCTCCTTAGATTTTAGAAAACCCCCACAAGAATGAGCTTAACATCTTAACAGTTGTACCTAGAGCAGGCAGACTGAACTTCAGTGTCAATACGGAAAATGGATGAGCAATTCTTAGTGTAACAGAGCATGCACGGGTGCTGCTAACCCGCTGTCATCGTGTGGGAGACTTCTGGATAAGTTAGGGAAAAAATGGCTTAGAAATAAAAATTCTGGCTTTTGTAGTGAACTTACTTTCCGCGAGTACAAATGGAGAGCAGGGAAACAACTTAGTCTTTGTAAGCAATGAACATGACCAGCCCTGCAATTGTAGTGTTAGATGAGGGATAGAAATCCCCATGACAGCCACATATCTGTGCTGGCAGTCTGAGCAACTCAGCATTCATGAAAAGTACAAGTACATTAGAAAAATTACGGGAAGCTGATAGAATGTTTTTGGCACAGCTTCAACTTAAGTTTTGCTGAGTAATTGAAAGTTGTTTTTTTTTTTTCAGTCTTCCCTGTTCCAAGAGTAGAAAATATTTGTATCCATTCACTTGGATTTCAAACAGAGTTCTTTGGAAGAATTTTTTTTTTTTTTTAATGATAGGGAAGTGGATTACATTTGTTGTGTTGTCTCCATGTCAGCAGAAGGCAAAACAAGTAATTTTCATTGTTGGAAACAGCAAGGTTTTTACACTTTTTATTAGAATGATGTGCTGTTTAGGAGTATGAAACCCGCAGGAAACTTAAAGTTTGTTTTAGAAGAATAAGCAAAAGAGGAGAAAAAGAAAAATTATGGGAACAGCATTTCTACGTTTAATATATTTTCTGTAGTCACCTTAATTCCTTTATTGTCTTTATATAATAAGTACTTCTGCATTCTCTTGCAGCAGTGAGTGCAAGATGGCAATCATGGCTTGTCAGTAGAACGGGTAAAAGCATTGCTGTGATGTCTGAACCACAGCAGTAAAATAACCTTCTTGTAAGGACTTTTCCTAACCTTATTGCTTTGGTTTTGGGCCAAAAGGGCATGCAGTGGCTTTCCCACAGAATGGTTTTGCAGGGAATCTGAGCTGAGCTGCCTGTGGCTGGCGGAGATAGGGAAGTTGGGTGGGCTGCTCAGAGGCAGGCTGGGAGCAGGGGGTTGCTTGTCCATGGATGGGTGTCAGGAGGTGGAGACTGACAGGCAGCAGGGCTGTCTGCACACCCAAGTGTCTGTCTGTCCTGGGGAGGCAAGACAGGCCGGCTTAAGGGGATTCTTGATGGAGACATGATAAGGGTGGTAAGGAGATGCTGGGAAGGGAGACATCAGGTCTGCTTTCTTTCCATGTCTTTGCCATATCTGTGTTTTAATTTTTCAATATCCAGAGGCCCTTTGGCTGTCGGGAAGCAGCAGTGTGGAGCTCCAGGCTGATAGGCTTTGTCATGGCTTTTAAGCTGAAAGAAAGGCGAGCAAGGCTTCCGCTGACCCCATGGGCACAGTATTTAAGTACCAGGAAAATAAGAGCAGAACTTGGAAGCATCATCAGAATAGCACCCGGGTTTGAAGTTGTTCCATGACAATATCCAATGCTTGCTGTGTGGCTTCAGGGGGAAGCATGGGGGATGCCCAGGAGGCAGACAGGCAGCTGATGATTTGGTGCTTATGACTGCTGTCTGCGCTTGAGGTTTTCTGAAATGTCTGAGCCAGATTTGTGGAATACTTGGAATGAACTGCCTGTATGGGATAGGCTACTAATGATTTCCAGCAAGCTGTGTCATTAACTTTGCTGAGTTACACTCCTAAAGCTTAGTGCATAATCAGCTTATTGAAGGGTTGTGATCTATGGCTTCAGGTCTCACTAGCATGGTGCGTTTTGAGATTTTCTGTTTCACAGCATTCAAACTTCCATTTTTGTCCATCTGTCAGGCATGAGCTGACAGCTTTTCCAGTCAGAGACTGTTCCCTATCGAAGTCAAGGGCAAAACTCTCAATGACTTCAGCAGTGTAATAGCAGGTCTAAAATTTGTAAGAAACCTGTCTCCTGTGTCAGCTCAGTGAATGGGAATGTGCCTGAGGCTTGATTGTGGTTTTGCTTTTTTGTGTTCTGCCATCACTGGAGGTAGCTTATGGATTTGTGGCTGTTCTCTGGATCTGAAACTGTGGTTTCCTTGCTCCTTAAATCATCCCCACTGAGGAGCCCCATTAGGCCTGAGCTTGGATCTTCCGTTGCTTGTCAGAGTCTCCTCTCTGCTGGCCAAATGCATCTTTGTGGAGACCTCTTGGAGCCCAACTTGAGCAGGCACCTTCATGGTCAGGGGAATTAAGCCTGATCTGTTGCTCAGGGTCTCAGGCTGTATTGCTTCAGGTCTATAAATCAGACTGGTCCTTCCCTCTTGGCTGTGGCATTCGCTCTGTCCATCTCTTTGACATATGATAAAATATTTGGCTCACACTGTTCCTTCCTGCAAGTCTGTGGGTAAAAGAAGATTTGGATTTTTCCTCAGTGCACCTTCCCTATTTTAATGAGATTCTACTGGAACTTTGTAATGTTGCCTCTACTATCCAGTCAGAGTAATTTGGCACTGGTAAGGTTTGGATGTTTAAATGGGCATGGGCACACACAGACGCTTCCTTGAGTCTCCTTAGGAAAACTCTTACCAGCTTCAGTGGTAGCAAGACTAATAAATGCCTGTCTTTTTTCTGCTTCTGAGCCATGCCTTCTGTCTGTGGTTTATGAACAACAGTAGCACAGCCAGACCGTGCATCACTGACTAGACACAGCTCCTGTAGTGTCCAAATTGTGGCTAATAGTTAACTGCATTTGCCTGCCCTCCCAGTGTACTGCTAGCTCACATGGGTGGGCTTCAGCAGGTCCTGCCAGGACTGCGTGGGCTAACACAGCAGGTGCACGGACTTTTTGGAGTCTATTGGGAATGCCCAGGAATTTTTTGCATTTAGACTTACAAAGCAGATCCCGTCTTTTCTCTATGCATTCGTAGTTCATTGCATGAGAGGGATTTTTGTAACAACATACACAGTCAACGTGTCCTGCTCTCTGAACTCCTGAGGGGTTTGAGGTTGGCCGCTGGTTTTTGTTTGTAATCCTGGAAGCAGCTGAAAGTTTACTAGGATCGAGTATTCAGCAAGATACTTTGAGATGGAAAGCATAATCAAAACACACACTCCTGCTATTTCTGTGTTCTTGGAGAAGTTACCATATTTTACTACTTAACTGGAGTTCTTTTCATAACTCTTCTTCCTCTGTCCCTCATCTGGACAGCTGGAAATTGTCTTCCAGAAATGCAGCACTGTACATTGCATTCCCATGTTGTTTCTCTGTGTGGGCTCAGAAAAATGTCCTTGATTTGCCCAGGACAATGAATGGCAACATTCTCCCTGGGAAACCACTGTACTTTTCCTTAATCAAATCTGACCTCATTTAAGGCGTGAGTTTAAGGTGTTCAGTTTAATTGTAACATTACACACACTGCTTCTTGACCTGCTTTGAAGGACAAAATATTCCTATTCATCATTTGTAATTGCTGCAGTCTGTCTGTAGTACATTCCTGTCTCTCCAAGACTCTAAATTGTTCTTAATAAAGCTGTGTGGGCTAATTGGAACCAACAGATGTCTTTGTGTACTCTCTCCCAGTTATCCCCAGTCTTCTAGGCAGATTACCTGCCCACCAATGCTGCAGATAGGATTGGGTTTATTTTGTTTGTGTTTTTGTTTTTCAGGGAGTTAAAATGTGAAGCACAGTTATCTCGTGGGGCAGGCAGTGACTTGTTAATAGCTTGCCATCCATTTGTGGTATGGGTCAGTGGAAGGCATGTCTGGCTTTCTGGTGCTGGTAAATACAAATGTGTATTTTTGTTGTTTCAATTGCTCAGGCTTGATTTCAGCTTTGAGCATTGCAGTCTACCTGAGGGGCTTTCCAAATGGCTCAGTGTGAGAGGCCTTTGTGCCTCCCTGGTTCCTGGCCTGGCTGGCAGGGACACGTAGTGCAGTGGTCACAGGTGCCATCGAGGCATCTGGGTGGGAGTTGGTACCCACAAGCCTGGTGCAGGCTGCCTGCATAGCTCAACCTTTCGGAAAATGCAGAAACTGTCCCCATTTTGGGTTGTTTCCCAGAGCATGGAAAATATTTAGATGAATCCCTTGGGTTTCCTTTTTGTTTGTTTGTTTGTTTGTTGTGTGCTTTAGGAATAGATTTGAGAGATGATATTCTTTTGGGTGGCTCCTGCAAAGTGCTGGGTTCTCTGGGCTCAGCAATGCTTAAGTGAAGCAGATGTTATCTTCTCTACATCACTGTAAAAGTGCTCAGCCTCCTGTGGGACTGGATCCCAAATGTTCTTTTGACTTGCTCCTTTCTGTTATATAAAGGTTAAAAGAACATTTTTGTTCTCATCAAATCCTAAGTGGAAGGGTTACAGCAGGCTCAAGAGCCATGAGCCTCGTGTTTCAGGAAGTGTTTTTATATGGGTGTAAAAGATGCCTGCAGAATTAGGTGTGTAAAAGGTGTGAAATTCATAATGTATTAGTGTTTTTAAGGTGTTAATATGCCCCTCTTGAGAGTATTTTCGTAGCTGTGCTGTTTATACATCTTTTAGAATCTGGAGAGCAATTTTCTCCTTTCCCCTCACTCAGAACAGTTTTCATATGGAGTTTGAAACATTTTCTCCTCTAGCTGTATCTCTAATCATGGTGGTTTTACACTTTTCTTACAGCTTTTTGATCATGTTGCTGAATGCCTGGGAGACTTTATGGAAAAACAACAAATCAAAGACAAGAAACTGCCAGTCGGGTTTACATTTTCCTTCCCCTGTCGACAATCCAAGCTAGATGAGGTAAGAACATTTCACGATTTTCTTAATACACAGAAGAGCTGCCATGTTATTAAAACACTGCCATGAAAGCAGTATCTCAGACAGGTCTCATTTTGGGGATAAATGAGTGTTATATTTCACTGTCAGACTGTGTTTGTGTTTATGTTTCTGCCTGAAAGAGCTGGGTAACAAAAGAGGAGGAGGCATCTCATGTTTTGTGCTGCCTCCGCGTGAGCTCCTCGCTGTCGTGGTTTGCCCTCTAAACACGGCAGTGGTTTTCCCTGCCTCCTGTGCAGCCTTTTTCACCTCTCCACGGGTGTGGTTGGGAAGGACCCAGCCCAGCAGGACTTTCTCGGGTTTCGCTGAGCTCGCAAGCACACACGGATCCGGATCTGGGTGTCCCTGCCGAGCAGCAGTGCTGAGCTGTGCCACCGGCTGGGCACCGAGAGCGATCGGACAGCTCACCTGGAACCAGCCTGCTTTAAAAGGGATGGGGATAACCAGCCTTGTGCAGTGACTGATGAGATTCCCGTGACAAGGATGCTGTGGTATTTTCTTCCTTTTGCTCGTTGTACCACAAATGACTCAGCAGCCTCCCAGTACAGCACTGCCATGGCAACCGTGTAGCAAATGAATGCAGGAAAGTTAAATCTACACAAAACACACAGAGGTTGCCCTGTTAAAGCACGACCTGCTTTTCCAGCTTGCAGGTCTCTAGGTTAGACTGGTGCAACAGCCCCCCAGATGCTGGTGCTGAGGAGGGCCAGGTGAGGCGTGATCTTTATTACATTTCATACTACTTGAGCAGTGCTGAGAGCTGAACCCAAGGGTGCTGACTAACTCAGGGTCTGAAAGCAGTTCAAAGCAGAGAGCTGCCTTTACCTGCATCAGACCAGAAGAGATGAGTTGATCTTGGGGCAGCTCTCCTGTCTGGCCGTGGTGCATGGTAAGGCTCAGGCTCCTGACCACAGCAGAGCCGTGCTGGGGATGTGGTTGTGAAGTTGAGTTGCCCTTGGAAGGGTTTGCTTAGCTGCATGATGAAAGGTGCTTGTTTGTGGGCTGGTTTGCTCCAGCCAGCTGGGATGGAACTGTGCTTGTGTGGGGCAGGGGCAGGCAGCATGTGGGGTGCCGTGGGGAAACCTGAGCAGTGGCAAAGTGGAGTGAGATAGTAAAGAGGCAAGGGAGGGTGTCTCTTAAAAAGAAAAGCCAACAGCAAAAAAAATTATTGACAGTTTTGCTAATGTGTTTTGAGTGTTTGAAAAATACGTTTTTTTTCTGGATTCTGTGGGCCAGGTTTGTTCTTGGATTGCTGCTTCTGTGGGGCTGTGCTTACCTGGGTGCTGTTTTCTTGTGCTTGATTAGCAGAAGGAGGCAGGGTGGTCCCTGTCTGCTCCAAGGGTGATAAGATGGGCACCGCATGGTTGGGCCCCACTCAACCCTGCTGCATTCCAAAGGCTCCTTCCTGCTGCCAAGGCCTTGCTGGTGAAGGAAAAATTCCTTCCAGCACAGTGGCCAGTCACGCTGAGAGGAGCTGCTCTTTGCCAGTATGGTTTGACCAGTTTCTTATAAAAGTTCTGTGAAACAAGGTGCCCTTTTGCCCATGAAAGCTGTGCCAGCAGAGTGGGCTTTGCCCACAGTTCCCTGCACAGCAGCACGAGGCTTTGCTGGGTTTCTAAATGATGCTCATGAGGGCAGCACACTGGCAAAACTTACACAAGCTGAGTTTGTGGTCTAGGGGTAGGAGAGTATGTCCTGGTCTGGAAAGAGCTGCCCTGACCCACTGTCCCCTGTAGCTATCTCAGTTTGGAGGAAAAATACAATTTTTAAGCTGAGATATGGGCAAACATACACCTGGGCAATGGCTGCTTGTGCCTACAGGCTTCAGCTTTTCTGGTTTTTAGCTTCTTGGACTCCTGTTGTGACAGATGTGAATATTCTGGTGGATATGGAAAGCTGAGCTGGTTTGAGTTGTCTTTCTGTCAGTTGATTACTGTCAATGCTCTTTTCTTTCTTGTATTATTATTTACGTGTACACTGAAGGCTCTGATTCAGCCAGGCATTATGTAAATAGCAAATAACCAGTGTAATCGTAACCTTGGGGGATTTGCAGGCTCTTTATGATGGTTTGCAGACAAGGAATTCAATACCAGGATTTCCTTTTTGATCTGTGCTGTAAAAGAGGGACATGCATTGCTACATCTCCCGTGTTTTCATTTGCCTCAACCCATAAACACGATCCCACAAGCCCAGACAGATGGGACTCCAGGCAGTAAATGTGCAGCAGCCTGATCCCCACTGCAGCCGAATCCTGGGCATACCAACATCATATCCCTGCTCTGTAGTCAGTCCTGTACAGTCAGCTTTTTCTGAAAGCGGTCTGTTTCCATGGCCCAAAAGGATTAAATGGTTTTCCAAGAAAAACTGTCGAGGAGTAGCAGGGAGAAGAGGAGGGCTGAAAATACAAAATGCAGACACACCGTTTTCTAGCAAGGGAGGGGAAAGGAATTTTCCATCTTTCTGCTCACTGTAATGAGGCTCTAAGACCACCAATTGTCTCAGGTTGGTTGTTAGAGGTCATGTAAGAAGAGAGACCTGAAGATTCATTTGAAGTATAAAATCTTGTTTTTAATGAAAAAAAATAATCGGTGTGTGTCTTATGGTTGCATCCTGTTGAATGTTGCTGTCTTGTTTTATCAGGGTTTTCTGATAACCTGGACAAAGCGCTTCAAAGCGAGCGGAGTGGAGGGAGCAGATGTCGTGAGGCTGCTTAACAAGGCCATCAAGAAACGTGGGGTAAATTGCACTTCTTTTACTTTTTTAGCTGTATCTCAGCTTTGTCAGGGACCACTCTTCATGTCACTCACTTGAGCAGGTGGTCTGAGTGGTGGTGGAGCTCTGCTTTCTTGCATGAAAATGTGTGGGTTTGCTGGAAAAATGAAGTGGCGTCGGAGTCGTTGTGTGGAAGCTGTGATTTTCCTCACAGCACAGAACTGAGTTGCTGTGTCGTGGCTTTTCGGTGGCAACCTTCAGTGATTTTATCACTCTTCAAAAACCAGAGAAGTGCTGTGTGGTAGTGCTGTGGCTTTTCAGTGATACCAACGCGTCCCATTCCTGAGAAACTTGTTTCTCATGGACTGGACTCAGCTCAGTTGTGCACCTGCTGTGCGTGGGAGCAGGAGAGGAGCTGAGAAGAAGAGAAGGGGATTTCAGGCTCAGTGAGCTGTTGCTCCCTGCAGTTTCTCAATGTTGACTTTATAGAGAGTGAAGGTGACGAGGTTGCTGATTTAAACAAATAAAAATGCACTGAGCGTGAGATGGAATGAATTTGGGTTTGCTTAATGCTTGCAGCCAGGTGATATGCTGATTACTCAGCATCCAAAAATTCACTGGAAACTGGGCAGTATTTGGTTTCTTTGGGCAGTTGTGGACTCTTAAGTAAACCTGAATTTTGCAGTCAGCAAACAACATTGCTAGAGTCAGTTACTACCATTAGACTTGGTAGAATCACACACTGAAGAACCTGGAAAGGAATGGCTGCGCGTCATTTATTTAATTGCATTATTTTTGTATTAAAATCTTCACTTGAAGTAAAACACATAGATGGTTTAAGTGGATTCTATAAGAAATATTTTCTAGATTGACTCCTCAAGCAGCTGCTTCAAATCATTCCATGATGTTTCGCTGCAAAGTTCCTTCTCCCTCATGTATAGCCCTTTCCTGCCTGAGTGTGCTTATGTGAGAGCAGGCTGGTGCTCTCTAGAGTGATCCAAGTGCTGTTTTATTGCATTAGTCTGTTCTCATTGCCTTCTTGGGTACGTGGGATGGGGAACTGGCAGACAGAACAGGGAATATTTAAAAAGATGAGCTGTGGTATTCAGACAGATTATTTGTCTCCTGTTCCTTGTGAAAGTATTTGCTAAAAGCAAGCCGGTGACGAACAGGAGCAGCATTTTCCAGAGGAGCCCTGTGGTCCCAGTAATGATTTGTTCCTCCCCAGGACTACGATGCGGATATCATGGCTGTTGTGAACGACACCGTGGGGACCATGATGACCTGTGGCTTTGACGACCAGCGCTGCGAAGTTGGCTTGATCATCGGTAACGCTGGTTGCGGCTGCGGCGGGCGCGGGGCTCGTCTGCCTTTGCCTGGCCGGCTTGGTCAGCGCCTTCTGCTGTCCTGTCCCCCCAGGCACCGGCACCAACGCCTGTTACATGGAGGAGATGAGGCACATCGACCTGGTGGAAGGGGACGAGGGCAGGATGTGCATTAACACGGAGTGGGGGGCCTTTGGAGATGACGGCTCGCTGGAAGACATCAGGACCGAGTTTGATCGAGAGATCGACCGTGGGTCCCTTAATCCTGGGAAGCAGCTGTGAGTGAGGCAGTCATTTGTGAACTGTTCTGCTGTTTTCTTCTTTGTGCTCCATTTCCCACTTGTGTTAGGAATTCTGCAGTTCAATAAAGATTTGCCTGTGGTGAGGCAAACCTCTGGCTGGGCCAGGCCTTATGGTGGCACAGCTGGGCTCTGCTTCTCAGTGTCTCCCATGGATTCATGGGTGACTGCTGTCCTCTCCTGCAGGTTTGAGAAGATGGTCAGTGGGCTGTACATGGGGGAGCTGGTAAGGCTCATCCTGGTGAAGATGGCCAAGGAAGGGCTGCTCTTTGAGGGGAGAATCACCCCTGAGCTTCTCACCAAAGGGAAGTTTGAGACAAAGCATGTTTCAGCCATTGAAAAGTGAGTAATCTATCCCTTTTCACTCCTTGGGCTTCACAGTGACTCTGAATGTTAATTTTCCCGCTCTTTTTGCTTTGTGGGGAGACGTGCTGCATTGGGGGTGGCTGCCATCCTCTACTGCCTATGCAGGGCTGGCATGTGGGGACCCCCAGCAGACAGTCTGTGCCTTCCTCCCCAGGATTTCTCCCTTCTTCTGTGCTGGGAGGAACTATAAAGTCTGCCAGTCCATGCAGCTTTCAGGGTATGAGCTGTAGTACCTCTCTCGCTGCTCACAAAATCTCCAGAGTTGCTACCCTGCAGCTAAACATGGGAGTGAATTGGCTTAGTGCCTCCTAGCAAATACTTGTGTTGCTCCTTGCTGTATCCCTGGGATTGCTGGGCAGGAAGAAAACAAGCGTGACAAGGCAGAGCATTCAGTCTCGTAGGCAGTGCCGGGTGCTGCGCGGTGACCTCTGAGCTATGTGCCAGTTGGTTTTTTAGAGTGTCATCACCCCTTTGGTCAGTACTTACAGGCTCTTCCCCCTGTGTTTTTAAAATTCACATCACTGGGATAGTTTGTGCCATAGTCACTGGGCTGGATTTTCTTTTTGAAGTGGCAAGTACGACACCAAGGGAACAGCCAGTAACTTCTATAATGCCTGTTCCTCCTGCCACATTTTACTCCTGTCCCTGCAGACCATTTTATCTGAACAGCTTTCCATTAAATGTGCATGTTCATTTGTCTTAACCACAGAGCTCTGTGTTGTGGACCAAGGTAATTTTGAACAGCAGTGAGAAAAACGCAATTATTGAGAAATTCAGTTATTAAGAGGAAAAATCTGCCCTGAAATCTCACCTTACTTCCTGAAGAGCCACTTTGGTTATAAGTATGGGGCATGTCCCTGTGCAGCTTCAAATTTCTAGCTGGTGCTAGCAAGATGCAAGAGTCCTTAAAAAGATGTATGGAGTGCAGTTACGGGTGACAAGATATACTCCTTGTGTTTTTGTCTGGGAAATGACCGAGCTGGACAAGGAGAAGTTTTGCCAGAAGCTTTGCTCTCAGGCTGGATGCTAATGAGGAAAAAAGCAATGCGAGAGGCAGAGATTCAGTGGGGTTGTAAAAGCCTGAAAAGAGACCCGTTAGGATGAAATTGCTTAGGCAACCTTTGCTCAGGGTTTTGTTTTTTGCACTGGGCTTAATTTATCGAGACATGCGAGGGAATGAGTGTGGGATTAGGTGCCTGTGCTGAATTGTGGGGCTGGTGCTTCATGCTCAAGAGAAGCCGTTTGCAGTTTAAAGCATCACTGTAATGAAAAAGCATTTTATTTCCTTCAGGTCCTCCCCATAGTGTGGCTGCTGTAGTACCTGGAATTGCATTGTTTGTAGGTGGCATGTTTGCACCAGGCTTTAATGGAAAGCTTTTCCATCTGTGAATGAATGCATGTTTAGGGTGTTTTATTTCAAGCCTCATGGAGCTTTCTAGTCCAGATCTCTAAGAAATTTTCTTTCTAACCTTAAACCCCCAGCAGGGACACCCATGTTTGGGTGTGCCTCAGTCCTGCAGTCCAGTCCGTCCCCACTAAGGAGTCCCCTTTACTTTGCAGGAGCAAAGAAGGTTTGAACAAAGCCAAAGAAATCCTGACCCGGCTGGGGGTGGAGCCGTCCCACGAGGACTGCATCGCTGTCCAGCACGTCTGCACCATCGTGTCCTTCCGCTCGGCCAACCTGGTGGCCTCCACCCTGGGAGCCATCCTCAACCAGCTGCGGGATAACAAGGGGGTCGGCCGCCTGCGGACCACCGTGGGGGTGGATGGCTCCCTCTACAAGATGCATCCACAGTGAGTCCCTCTGCTCCTGCCACTAACACTTCACCTGCCACGGGCTCTGGTTTGCAAAGGGGCGAGCGTATCATCCCAAGACATCACCCAGGCAGGCTGTGAGATGGTGAACCCAAAGCATGGCCATGGGAGTTTAGGTCTGAGCTGGGGAGCTTAGGGAAAAGGAGAGATGTCTTTTAAGTGAAGAAGTTGTGTGAGATTCTAAAAATGCAGCAAAACCACACAGAAAAGAGCCACAACCCTGAATAACTGGCTACTGCAATGTCAGGGAAAACTACAGTGGTCTGAGTAGATACCTTAAGATATCCTCAAGAGACCTCTTGGAAGGAGAGTTTCTTTGTACAAAATACTACTTTGTACCCATTGATTGGGCTGTGAGGAGACCTGCATTAATTCACCTTCCTCTCCATTTCCAGTTTCATGCCCATGCCGAACCCTATTTTTGCCAGTCTTTTCTGAAGATACGATTGGAAACCAAGGGGGGAAAAAATGGTCCTTAGATTTCTGTGGCCTTTAAAAAAACAGCTTTGTCGTATTTTTCTCCATCTTGAAAGTTACTTTTTTAGTGAAACAGCTGTATAGATTTATGTAAAAATCAGAAAACTATGTTTATGGGGGAACTTCTGAAAGGAGAAGTACGCTTAATGTTTCATTTTCAGTTTCTCATTATTTGTTGAAAAAGATATTTTCCTTTGTTAAAGAAAACCATAGAATTTCAGCAAACAAAAAAATTACCAAGAATGCTGTTTGAAGAAAGCTGTAAATAGCTTTTCCAAATTGGGCAAGGTCTGGGGATTCTTAAGGTGGTAAACATGGGCAATTTTGGTTTCTTAACTGTTTCCCACACCATCTAAACCAGCGGGTTCAGGGGAGGACCCCAGGAGAAGGAATCAGAGCAGCATTGCAGCCAGAGAGTTTCTCCCATCCAGCATCAGGTTTGGGGGATGAGACTGATGCTTGCCCCTGCTTTTTGCTGGCTTTGCTTAGAAATTCAGGAGGAAGGAGGCTGTAGGGAAGACCTGCTCTGCCCCAGCAGTTTTCCTACTTGGGAGGCTGTAGCTAGTTTGGGCACAGTGAGTTTGCCCACTCCCCTTGCATTGGGTTGGTGTCGGCAGTGCAGATTTTGGCGGGGTGGAGTGCAGATTTGGAGGGGTGGCAGTGCAGATTTTGGGGCGTGGGCAGCGCAGAGGCCGGGCTTGCAGCCTCCCTCCTCTCCCCCCAGGTACGCCCGGCGCCTGCACAAAACCACGCGGCGCCTGGTGCCCGATTCGGAGGTGCGGTTCCTGCTGTCGGAGAGCGGCAGCGGGAAGGGAGCGGCCATGGTGACGGCCGTGGCGTACCGGCTGTCGGAGCAGCACCGCCTCATCGACGAGACCCTGGCCGAGTTCAAGCTCACCCACGAGCAGCTGCTGCAGGTGAAGAAGAGGATGAGGGCAGAGATGGAAGCGGGGCTGAAGAAGAAGACTCACGAGACTGCCAAAGTGAAGATGCTGCCCACCTTCGTCCGCAGCACGCCGGATGGGACAGGTAGAGCGTGCCCTCGCTGCCGTGGGGACACTGGCTCGGCTACAGGGCACCTAAAATGGGCTCCCGGTGTGGGGTTTGGTGAGGGTGAGCAGATCTGGTGCGACCAAAGACGAACCTGAGCTGTGCAAAGGAGGAGATCTCAGCATGGGCCCTGCTGGCCTGTGCTGGTTGCTGGCAGCCTGGCCCCATGTCCTTGCCTCAGGGTGCAAGCAAAGTCACAGCTTGAGGGGAGAAAAGCACAGCTGGGATCATAAAACCACAGCTGGGATCATAAACCCAAACCCATACGAAGCCTGTTCACATTACTTGGGTACTTTGCATTTTAGGGTGGCCAGCCGAATTTCAGCTTTCTCTCAGGGAACAGTTGTGTGGGTCCTTTTTCCCTTGTTGGTTTAAAGGAAAACAAAATAATCAGAGCAGCATCCAAAATCCTCCTTTGATGAAGATCTTCCCAACTGAGTTTTTAGGAGATTTTCTGTCAAAATACTTTGAGAGAAGCATTTCTTCAGATTTTACTTACGGTTATTCTAATATACACACATATTCTGTTACAGAGAATGGAGACTTTCTGGCACTTGACCTTGGAGGGACAAACTTTAGAGTTTTGCTGGTGAAAATCCGCAGCGGTAAAAGGAGAACAGTTGAGATGCACAACAAGATCTATGCCATTCCCATAGAGGTGATGCAGGGAACAGGAGAAGAGGTATTTGTGCTTCTCTTTGGCTGCACTGCTGCTTTTTAAATAACTCCTTAAGAGCACGTAACGTGTACAACTTCAAATGTTATGACTTTTCTCTTTGAAGCTGTTTGATCACATCGTTACCTGCATTTCTGACTTCCTGGATTATATGGGGATAAAAGGCGCACGTCTTCCTCTTGGCTTCACCTTTTCCTTCCCTTGCAAGCAGACCAGTCTGGATGCTGTAAGTTCCTTAGTATCTTTAGAATCTGCTTTTGTGCTTATGCCAGGCCTGGTTTCTCTGCCTTAATGTCATCCACGTGACACTTACAGGAAGATCATACAAGGGGAAGGTTCATGCTCTGACCCTGACCAGTACAGCTGCTCCTATAAATAGTTCCTTTAAGGGTAGTAATGCAAATGCCGCTCAGCCCGTGGCTGTGACAGATAAGAGCATTTGAATTTTCCATGGTGGTCATATCCCTTTTTTAAGGCATTGTGTTTTTTCCAACTGTGTAAACCTGCTGGTCTGTGACACTTCCCTGGTTTTGCAAGCAGTAAGCAAAAGTCCATCCCTGCTGCCCGCGCCTGTTCCCAGCTGATCTTGTCTCACTGGATGGAGTGGTTGCACCAGAATCTGTGGGCTGTCTCTAAGGGTGACAGTGTGGCCTGCAGCACATCCCTGACAAATGGACTTGTGTTCTTTGCCCTTACGTGTTTAATTTCTTCACTGCCACATGCTTGCACAGCCCAGCCTCTGCAGCTGTTAATAGTTTCCTGTATACTTAGCTGGTTTTTTTTTTAAGAAAGGCATATTTTCTATACCACTTTTTTGGGTTTTCGAGTTTGTTGTTCCTGTCACACCTTTTTAGATTGTTGCATTGCTCTGGAAATCTGGACCCCAATCACAATTAGTTGTTTTAGATGCAAGTTCCACATACTGAGGAGATACTCCTTTTTACAGAGACTCTTCTGTAAAACATCACACTAAAGCATTTGAAATGTTAAGTGTACAGAATAACATCCGAGTCCTAGCAACTTGATAACCTATTTTCTTGCTTTATAGGGTATCCTTCTCAATTGGACAAAAGGCTTCAAAGCTACAGACTGTGAGGGAGAAGATGTGGTATATTTGCTTAGAGAAGGAATTAAAAGAAGAGAGGTGATTTTTCTTTTTTACCCCCCGCCTCATTCTACTCCTCTCCAGACTTGACAAACCTTGTGGGTCAGGCTCGCTCTCTCTCACAGGATTTTTGCACCTTGTAGACACAGGCTGTGCCTCCAGTCTTGCATAGAAAGTTGTTTTTCTCCAGAAGCTTCTAACTTTCCACATTTGACAGAACTTTCAAGGCTTCTTTCAAACTCTGTGGCAATTTCCTCACGCATGGAGAAAGCAGGAGTTTTCAAAATGGTGATTGTAGGAATGCACCTCAGTGCATCCTAAAAGACAGTTTTCTCCTCCTCTTCTTGATCTTGAAAAAGCCTCAACCAGTATAGCCAAAACTTTCTAGGAAGGGAAGAAAAATAGCCTGAGGAGGGTGTTAATTTTGCACAGTTTTTATCAGCCAGTGAAAAGGAAGTCTTAAAATCTTTGCTACTGGAGTTGCTACACAATTGTTGTGATATTGAATGTTTATACCATGTGCCTATGTAAAAGATCTGTGCTTAAACATACCTAAGCCAAGGAGAACAGCCAGGGATATACTTCATTCTGAAGACAGTCTGTCCTAGGCAGAGCATGTACCTTAGCTGCCTGCTGGTAGATTTAGGTTCCTGTTTTTGCATGTGTGTAATCAGGCTGGTGATTTCAGTTGTTTGTTTCCAGTGTGTTTCTACAGCATCCCCTTTGGTGTGCGGGACTGCCCCTAGCCCAGACTTCTCACTGCTATTTTCTCTCTCCCAAAGGAATTTGACTTGGATGTGGTGGCTGTGGTGAACGATACAGTGGGCACAATGATGACTTGTGCTTATGAAGATCCAAACTGTGAAATTGGGCTCATTGTGGGTACGTATTAGAGCTGCTTTTTATTAAACAGCATGTCCACACGTCTGCCTGCATTCTCATGGAGGCATCCCTGTGGTTAACTGAAAGCTAGGCTATCTAGGAGTAAAAGAGAGCAAAATTCAACAGCCAGCTTAGTTCTGTCCACAGTCAGTTGAGATAAGCAGAGACTGTGATGCTCGATAAGTCCTGCCTGTTTTATCTGATAGAGGCACGGTGCTGCTTGGGAGGAGAGCAGATGTGGGCTCTGGGAAGCTCACCAGCTCCTGGAGCTGCTGTTCGTTTAGCCTGTAAGAGTTTCCTTGCTGCAGTGTTCCGGTGGCCCACAGCTTCCCTCAAGCGTGTGGTGTCTCAGAATGACCTTGCAAAGCCAGCCACAGTTCCCAAATGGCAGTGGTGGAGAGCTCTGATAGCCTGAGTGCAGTGACACACAGCTCCCTTCCCAGCAGCGGGACAGCTGAGGTGATTCCACAGGCGACTGCTGATGCCTTTGCAAATGCCACGCTTGGGGAGCCTGAGTCACGGGGCAGTGTGAATTCCCAGAGCTCTCTAGAGAAATTAGTTTTCCGTGGGAGAGAAGGGGACAAGGCACCTGTAAGCTTTAAGAATGCTTTCAGTTGCGAGGTGGCCTGTAGGAAAATAAAACATCACCAATTTCTCCTCCAGACAGTTGGAAAATGTCCAGGATGAGTCAGCACAGTGCAGTGTGGGTAGGAAGCCATGTCTGCGCAGCTCCATCGGTGGTGTGTTTTCAGGAACCAGAGTTCCCTACAGGAAGGACAGAGTGTCCTTGGGGTGCTGAGAACATCCCCTGGGGACCGTGCGCTGCAGCCCTGCCAGATATGCTGTGCAGCCAGCGTGTCTGTGTGCAGAGCAGGGGGTCAGAGGTGGCCTGGGTACCTCTGGGATAATGGGAATGAAAGCCCCAGGGCTCTGAGAGCTCCCTCTGCCCTGCCTGGGTTGCCTGGCTGATGGCACCTGAGGGAGGTTGGGCACTGGTGGTGATGCACAGTTGGATTTGATCTGGTTTGGTCCTGCAAAACCTGGCTCTCAGTCTGCAAACCCAGACATTCCCCTGCTGAACCCTGTGCTGTGGCTCAGCTCTCCTGCAGCAGGGGAGTGCTGTGGGAGGATCTATTTTAGCTCAGACTGTATTGATATAATTCCCTAAAAAAAGGGCAAAGGAAAACAGACTTGCTGTAGCAACTGGGGCATAATCTGGGATTCAGGATTAAGTGAGAGTTTGTTAAGTAACTTCAAGAGAACTTTTGCCCTGGGTAGCAGCTGAAGCTGCCTCTCTTTACTAATAAAGCTTTACTCCCTAAGACCTCTGTGTACATGGAGCACTTTGCCACACTCCTTAGGATCCCCTTTAAGAAATATCAGATATGGCCTCATCTCAACATGGCAGTAACCTTCCTGCCTGAGAAAACAAGCAATTAAAGCCAGAAAAACCCCCAAGCAATCAGCCAGTAAAACCCCTGCTACCTCAGAACTTGCTGAACTTTTCAGTTCAACCCATTTTCCCCTGAATTCTGTGGGTCCGTGGGCTTTGTGGAAGGTGGTTCCCAGCTGCAAAATCCAGCTGTCTGCTTCCTGCAGTTTTGGGGTCAGAAGCACGTGAGGTTTTGTGTGCTGAAAGTGCTGCTGCCCTGCTCTTCCTCCCTGCAGCGTGGGGCCCTCAGCGCAGCTGGCCTGGGTGAGGTTCCTCTCTGAGCCACCCTGAGCAATGCACCACAGGAGTAATGTTCTCCTTCAGTTTAGGATTGTTGAAGAGTGGGGGTTTGGGTTTTTTTCTGATGTTTTAAGTGATGATTCAGCTACTTCTTTCAGGAAAAAAAACACATTCAAGATCCTCCAGAAGGTTTGTCAGGGCTGTGGTGCTGGCTTTAGTGTTGTTTCATTCCAACCAAAGAGTAACTTCAGTGTTTCTTTCTTTCAGGAACGGGCAGCAATGCCTGTTACATGGAGGAGATGAGAAACATAGAGATGGTGGACGGTGAGCAAGGGCGGATGTGTGTGAACACGGAGTGGGGAGCGTTCGGGGACAACGGGTGCCTGGATGACATCAGGACAGTATATGACAAGGCAGTCGATGACTTTTCACTGAATGCTGGAAAGCAAAGGTACTGCAGGATAAATGGTGTGCTGTGCATGTAAGCCAGGCTGCCTTAAGTGCTTTTAGGAGAGAGCTGGATTTCTCCCAGTTGAGAACAGAGAGGTTAAGAGTAGAAAATTATAGCAGTCCTGCTATCCTGTGAGATCTCCCCTTTCTGTGCTTTTCCTAGTCACTGCTTTTTTGTGATTTATTTGCTGCCATGGGACTCCACAGCAGGGCTTTTGGTGAGGACTTCAAAAGTCTTGAAATTATGAAGACACCCTTTTTCCAATCCTGTGCTGTACTGAGGGGGATAAGATGGCTGGTCATTCTGGTCTCAGATAAATCTCTTTTAGCTGAACTCCCTTTGTAGAGGGCTGTGCCTGTAGAAATCCTGAACTTACACCAGCTGGTGTGGTTAAAGCTTGGAGCTGCTCACTGTAAAGCAGTCAGGAGCTCTCTAGCAGTTGCAGCCAGCTCTTATTTCAGACAATTTTCTGTATGGAAGAGGTCATGTTAGAGGACCTGCCTTTCTTGCTCCTGGAGTTTGGTCCCCTTTTTGGGGCTCAGCTTTTGTTTGGGCAAGTGCTTCCCTGTCCCCTTCAAGAAAAGGTTGACAAGGAGGTGTGTACCCAGCACTGATAAAACTGGGCTGAGACTGTTGCTTGCTAGGACTACAGTTTTTCATCATTTCTTTGCAGCAGTGCTTTGATGCCAGGAGCTTTTAAAAAGATTTTGTGACTAAAGTAAATCTGCCCACAAAAACCTGAGGAACAGAGGCAAGTTGGCAAGTTGCATGGGAAGCTCTTTAGAAGCTGAGGCTCAAACAGACCCAGAGAGGCAGACACGGAGCGAGCCTGATGCAGCAGCAGAGTTGGCATGGAGTAAGCAGCCAAAGGCAGTAGCAGAGGCTGCCAGGGGAATAATTTATTCCAGAGATAGTTAGGCACTCAAGAGGGAGGACACTTGCTGGGTACAAGCTTGAGAGAGTTCATGGTATTAAATGGACTGCGTGGCCTGCTTCCAGCGGGATGGCGCACTGGGCTCTGCTCAACCCAGGGCACAAACCCTGCTGTAGAGCTTCAGGAGGTGAAATAAAGGATGCATCACTGAATGCCCTTCTCAAGAAAGGGAACTGTTCAGTTCTTGTTGGTAAGGACACAACTCACAGACCCCAAAATGCTCCATTCAAACCAGAATGATGCTGGAAGGGAGGGAGCGCGAAACACGGCTGAGACCTCCAAACAGAAAAACTCGGTGGCTCCATGCAGCGAAATTGCAGGGAAACCACAAGGTACAGTCACTGCAAATGCAGTGTTTTTAAGGAAGACCTGTGCTGCAAAACCAACCCTGTGCAAGGTAAAGGATGGGAAAAAGCATGTCCAGCCTGTTCGCAGGACCACTGACCTGCAAGTTGGCAAGCTGGTGGTCCAGGGTTGGTTTGTGCTCTCTGGTTAATTCAAGCACCTGGTCTCCAGTAGGAAACCAGTTGTCCCAAAACCCCAGGGAGGGACTAAGCTGTCTTGAACCCCTCTCTGCTGCCAACTCTGCACACAGGACCCACGTTTCCCACTTGCAGTCTTGCCTCAAGCTAGAGAGAGGAAATATCTTCCACCTGCAGACCTCTTTCTAGCACAGGGTAAGGAGTGTCCCAGGAGTGATGCTTAGCACTGGTACCTGCAGCCCTGTGTGCGTAGGACACCTGGCTGATAACACACCTGTGATGCTGTCTTTGCAAACATGGGCAGGTTCCCTGTGAGCCTGAGAAAGGCTGCTGTCTTTCCTTGCAGGTATGAGAAAATGATCAGCGGGATGTACCTGGGGGAAATAGTCCGCAATATTTTGATCGACTTCACCAAACGGGGTTTCCTGTTCCGAGGCCAGATTTCAGAGACACTGAAGACCAGACATATCTTTGAAACCAAGTTCCTTTCTCAGATTGAGAGGTAAGAGCACTGCAGGGGAGGCTGCTTAGAGTGAAGTAGTCTGGTAGTGTTCGTCTGGTGACACTGCTGGACGGGAGGGACAGCTGGAGAGCATTGCTTGCTTCTCTAGAGAAAATTTGGTTTTCAGTCTGTGTGTGCAGGGGGATTCTTCTAAACCCTGGGAAGGGCTGTCAAAGATTCCCTCACTCTATCGTTTTATTTCCTTGTTTGGAAATCAAGGCATTTTCCTGGGCCCCTTGTGTGTGTTTAGCTGCAATTGTGGAATTGAATGAACACTAGCTGAGTGAGCACTGCTTGCTGGGTGTTTTTGTGCATTTATTGCTTGGACTCTGTATTTTAAAGCAATCCCTGAGGCTTCACAGGGGAAAAAAACCCCAAGGTCATTGTTCAAAATATTTTCCTGGGATGCCCTGTGGTAAGAAAAGAGAAGGGGAGGCAATGCAGAGCTGGACTTGGAGCCTCTGTTGCTGCTTGCACTGTGCTGCAGTGCAGGAGTGACTGAATTTGCATTCCCCGAGATCACTTGTGCTGTCAGGAGAGGCTGCTGCCTGGTGTGGGTGCTTGGATGCAGCCATCACTGCAGTGGGGTTTATGGCTTGACCGAGGGAAGCCTGTAACACCGTGTTTTCCTCCTGCAGTGACAGGTTAGCCTTGCTGCAGGTGCGAACCATCCTCCAGCAGCTGGGGCTCAACAGCACCTGCGACGACAGCATCATTGTCAAGACGGTCTGCGGGGCGGTGTCGAGGCGAGCAGCTCAGCTGTGTGGTGCTGGAATGGCTGCCGTTGTAGATAAAATTAGGGAGAACAGAGGATTAGAGCGCCTGGAGATAACGGTTGGTGTGGATGGCACTCTGTACAAGCTCCACCCACAGTGAGTATTTTCCTTCGCAGCATTTGTTTGCCTGTAGCGTGTTGCGTGTATGTCCTTCCTCTTGGCACACCCAACTGGACTCTCTCGCTGGCTGGGATAAGAGCCAGGAAAAAAAAAAAGTCTTAATCAGGGGACTCAGGGCATTCTGAAGGGCAGCAAGAGGATCAAGAATGACTTGTGAAAGATTCTTGGGGTGGTGACAAACTGAAGGGGACACAGCTTGCCGAGTGAGTTGGAAGCTGTATAGCAAGGGAAGGATCTCTTGGCTCTGGACAGGCAATGACAGAGCAGTGCTGAAATGCCTTTGGAGGATGTTTCTGTTTAATGTCCAGCAGAGAAGAGCTGCTGCAGCACACTGCAGGTGAGAGCAGGAGTCTAAAAGAGCTGGGGGCAGGAGGAGAAGAGATCTAGTGCCCACCTCTAGTGTGCATGGAGGGAGATGGGTGGGAAGGAGATGACTTCTGTGGTCTGTTCTTTTCCCTTTGCTGTGGATTAGTGATCCCAATTTACCTCACACAGACAGGCAGGGCTGGTATGCGAGTGCTTTTTTTCTTCAACTCCTACTGCTCCCAGGCTTCAAATTCACCCTAATTTCCGGCATTTTAGTTCTTAACCCTGGTGAAAGGGGATGCAGTGCAAATGCCCGTGGCAGTGCTCCACTCCACAGGTGCTGCAGGGCCTTCCTCACCCACTGCCCTTGTTTCCTTTCACAGCTTTTCGAGGATCATGCACCAAACAGTCAAAGACCTGGCACCCAACTGCGACGTGACTTTCCTGCTGTCGGAGGACGGCAGCGGGAAAGGGGCAGCGCTCATCACAGCGGTGGGATGCAGGCTTCGTGAGGCTGAGCAGAACTGAACTCCACAATCCTGGCCTCAATTCTGTCTTGTGTTTCTCATAAAGCAGCGACTGCATAGTCAGAACTGGTAAAAACCCAGAACTCACTGCTTTATTGGGGGAAAAAAAAAATTACAACTAATGACATAAAAAAAAATAGGATACAAGATAGAATGTGTGCTGTTAATAATATCTCCTGTTTCTGGACCCCAATCTGCATGTTTCTTACTCACCTTGTTGGTACCTTCCCCATCTGTAGGTCATGGAAAAAACCAGTCTATAATTTCTGCAGTTGTCAAATATCAGTTGTTGTCTGAGACGAAATTGCCCCCAAGTGATGTGCGTTGAGAGCTCCCGTTGCATCGTACCAAACGTGTTCTTTGCAGCATCCCTGTTAAGCGCACTGCCAGCACGCTGACCACCAGACCTGGGTGTTGATGCTTTTAAGTGAAGGGGAAGCAACAGTTCCCTCCTGCATATCTACCTGCTGTTGTTTCGTCTAAAGCGGTTGTGAAAACCTTTTGGTGTGTCAGCACTGTGCACGCACGTAACTCTATAGTGGGACTTGACACCGCGACTTACTCGCTTCCTTGATGCCTCTTGTCATGGTGAAAGTAAACGCCCTTGTCCCACAGATCTGGTTCCACTGGCATTCCCCATTGCTTCTGTGAGTAGTGTTGTATTACCGGGCGAAATCTGTCACATTTCGGCGAGAAATCCCTAAAGAGTAAAGCCAAGCGGTTGGCGATTGGGGTAATCCAAATCTCCAGACCTGTGAAATCAGTAGATCTATGGTCCCTACACGGCTGTGCTGTATTCTTCTGTTTAAGGGTTCTTAGAGAAAATATTTCCTATCTCTTCTTGTTAGTCTGAGTCAGGGCACTGCAGCTGCCCTTCTTCCACCCAACCTGCAGCTCGACCGCGTCCCCCGGGTGCGCCTACTTCCGTCTCTCGCCTTAAATGGGTATTTGCTTCCACACAGAGCTTTAATCTGTAATGCTGTTCAGCAGTCACTCAGAACACAAACGCTCAGCCAGAGCTAGTGCGCAGAAAGGAAGAGGAGGGTTGCGTTTTGATCTTGCCTTTGAGGACCCGGGTGCGTAAACAACCCACAAAGCCAAAATTGGGTGCAGCTTATTCCAAGGACGAAAGCAACAGCGAAGATCATTTACACGTGTCCTCTGTCCAGTCCATGCCATTGTTATATTTGCATACCAGTTGCATCACTTAAATTGAGAAGCAGTTAGGAAGGTACGTGTTGAGTAACATTTGTAAGTCACACCACTTTCTGCAAAGAGGGAGACCACACAGTAGTCCTTAATTCCCACTCTTGTACCAAAAATGAATTTGAGATGTCCGCATGGTTTTCCCTGCTGCCTTTTCCTGCAGAAAGGAGATGGAAATTTGCAGGTTGCTCTTCTTTGTTCTCTTTCCACTCCCCTAAGATTTGGATTGCCCTACCTATCGATAACATTTCAATATGCATTATGGTGCACTGTGAGTGAATGTTGTAAAGTAACCTGTGAGTCACAAACAGTCATTACAGCTTTAAGTGTGTGTCTACCTGAAAAATTGCATGCCTAACTGGTTTTGCAAAGGTAGAGGGTCTTTTTACTTTGCACACTAGTAGCTCCGGTACTAGTGTTACGTGATACTTGTGAAAATATTAAACTTTTTTGATGTGTGTTAACTGGTGTTTAGTGGTTCTTTCTGGAAGAGGTGCTGTTGGCTGGTGGCTTAGTGCTTTGGGAAGAGCTATTGTGTAGGGAGAGCTGCAACCTAATCCCAGTGGTGCCTGTGTTTTGTGTGTGTGTTTTTATTCCCGGGCATTCGGGGTCAGGTTCACACAGGTCCCCATGCCTCGTGTTTCCTAACGTAGTTCAGCAGAGGCACAGCGCTGACAGCGCCCAAATCTTGGGGGCCGTGTGGCTTGTCCGGGTGCACCTCACGCCCTGTCTTGTGCAGGGGGATCTGCGGCGCAGGAAAACCTCGGGGGGCTGCACCAAGGGCCGCGTGGTTGCTTTAGGCTTGTGATGGATGCAGCATGTCCGTGAGCTCCCTGCGCGCGTCGGGTTAACGCCTGCGGAATCCCGGTGTCAGGTGCTCACGCACCACTGGTTGGCACAGCCTGCATTGGAGTTGTGGTAGATGAAAGCCCCTTTTGCGTACACTAAAGCTGTGCTTCTGCAATAACCCGTTTTACGTTACAGCTTGAATAGTCTCTGACAGCCTTGATGTGCAGCTATGACCCCAAACAGGAGACAGAAGAAGGTGAGAAACTTTCTGGGCGCAGGGGACACGTTGCATTTGAATTGCTTGAAGGTTTGCAAATCTTGTGCCTGCCGTCGGCAGTGCTGTAGGGGTGGTGTGAGCCGTGCCTGGGGACCTGGGTTTGGAGATCTTCGGCATCTGAGGGCCAGGCTCAGTGCAGTATAGAGGGTGAACGAGAAGTGGAAGTTAAACTTGGTCTCAGGGTGACTGTGAATTTTGGAGATGCTGGCATAGGTCGTTTTGTTTATTGGATCCAGCTCATAACAAATAGGGAGTGAGTTTGTGTTTCTAACTTTTCCTACCGTGGACCATAGTTGACGTACTTGATAAGACACGGCAGTTCCTTTCCAAAGGGAGACATGGTGGGATTTTCATTTCCAGACTACTTCTTACCCCTAGGAAACTGTTCCAAGTGAATCACAAGCTATAACTGTCTGAAGAAATGTCTCCGATGTTACCCAAGCAATGACTGAGATGTCTTTCTTAAAGCTTTTAGGCTTGGTGAATAAAATCACAGTCCTCTTAACTGTTAAGCTGTAATTACTGCAATATGAACACAAAAATCTTATATTTCCTGGGGAAAAGACCATTTGCATACCACTGTTGTAATGTCATCTGCTCCTTACTCCTCTGGGGTTCTCTCAGAAGCCTTTTGAATGGGTTTTAAAACAAGCAGACCTTGTTTTGTTTTGTTTTCTTAAGAAAATAGCAGAAGGCAAAATAAAGTGTTTCTGAACTTCTGAACCCCGTTCTGTGCTTTTTGTTCATTCTTTTGCCATAAAAATGAGATTCTTCAAGTGTTTTTCTTTATTGACTGCAGGGACTGCTGTGCTGCTTAGAGCACGAGTAAACATGCAGAGGAGGGATTTATTGCTGACCTGGATGTCTTTACTGCTGCGTGGTATTTAATCCTGTCTATATTTATATGAAGAATTGCATGTACTTACCATGGAGCATGGTGTTCCTGTTGCCCCATGTATCACAGGAATGATGTAGCCTGCCTTGGGCTGCATTCTGTATAACAAGGGCTCGGAGTATCTCTGCTTCCTTAACTATTGCTGGTTCTGTGGGATGAAACCTCAGGATCTGCACCGTGAGTCCGCCAGGTCACGGAGAATTCCTTTTGCAACATGAAGAAATCATCCTCTGCTTTCTGCTCCCAACAAGAGGAAGAGATGCCTTGAGCTGTCAGAAAACGTCGGTGCCAGTCAGGGACTGCACAGGGGATGCACTGGCAGCACGTGTGTGACACTGGGGCATCTGAAATAGGCTCTGGCTGGCTGTTCAGCTGTGATGGAAGAGGGAGGCGAAGGTGGGATGCTCAAGATAGGCCTGTTTGGTCTAAAAAAGCTCTGCATTAGAAAGCTGCAGAGTTTAAAGGCCTTAGAATCACACCAGCTGGGCAGGGGGAGGTACAGCTCACGTATAGCAAATACTGAACTCTGTGAGTAGGTGGCCTTCAGTTCCTCAGAGGAGGAGTCTTTGCCATGCCTAGCCTGGTGCCAGCGATGTGTGCCTGGCAGAGTATCCCTCCCCAAATGGTTTTCAGTCCCTTTGGCACAGTGACTTGGTGGTGGCTGTCTGTAAATGCCTCTCGCTGCTCTCCCTCTGCCCAGTGCACACGCCATCAGTGCAGTCGTGGGAAGAGCAGGCTGGCCAGGGGAGAGGGCTGGCCAGGTAACCTCTGGACTAGAAACTACCTGCTGGGATGATTTAAAATAATGAACTTTCTCAGAGGAGCCTGTGCTCTCTAGTCCCGTTAGTGGGACAAGTTTGTTGCATAACATAATTGTTCTCCACAGAGCCAGGGAGGTGGAGAAGGAACAAATATCTGGTTCCTGTATTGAGACAGGCTTGGGAAAATCGTATCCCTGAGTACTCTTTCAGTTCAAGCCATGAACGTTTTCTCTGGATTTACCACAGAATTTAAGCCTGGCAGCACTTTGTAGTTTGGCTTTCACAGAGCAAAGGAGAATATTTCAAATTACTGGATCTTGTCAACATTACAGGAGCTTTTAGATTGCTAAGGTATGGCTCTGTGATACTATTTACAAACCTGTCATGAGTGGTGAAGGTGATTGTGAGGTGCTAACTTACCACACCACTATTAAATGCTGTATTACTTCTATATAATGTTTATATTTCACCTTCTCCTGTTTTGCATGCCTGCACATAATGCCTCAGGCCGGGAAGATGACATATTTCAGCCTTTATTTTCATATCTGAGAAGAGCAGTGAGGATAAATATGAGGTAAGTCTGGAAGGGGAAGGTGAAGGGACCGTCTGGGAAAAGACAGCGATGGGCCCGTGCTGTTAGGACTAAAAGGAGGTAAAGAAGGTGGATTCTGATGGGATCCATGAGCCCTGACCAAGCCAGTGGGCATCCCTGGCTGCTGACTCTTCTGAGAGCCTCGCTCTCCAAATTAAGCACCACAATTAATGTGAAGGAGGAATCACTTGAGCATGGTTTAATGGGAAAACAACATCATATTTTGGGACAAGGTTATAGAAATCCATGCAATGACAACATCTTAAGGAACTGTTTCTGCTGGTGAAATTGCAGGCATGAAAATCCCGGAATTCAGAAAATGTTCAGGGCAGGCTGGGTTTTTCAGTGTGGGTGTGTTAGTGTTTGCCTTCGTTGTAAACAAGCTTTGGTCCTCAGTGTTATCCACCCTGGGGCTGCCGAGCTGTGGGACTTAGCTGCCCACAGAGCCCCGGGGGTCCATCCCAGCTGGGCCACATGAGCCCCAGCCTTTCTGCTCCATCACCTCTTTTGAATTTAAGCGTCTTGGTGGAACAGAAATCAGGAGCTCACAATGTAGAAGAGAATAATTTATATTCTACTGATTGGCACTGCCTCAGACCTGCTCCGCTGATTTTTTGACCACCTGGGCCTGATGTCTGTCCTCTGGGTGATGATCGGACCTACATGGATATAAGTATTATCAACCCAGTGCCTTCAATGCTGATGGCATCTAAAGAAGTCCTGTAGGAAACAGTTGCTCCAGAGAAAAAGACCTGCCTCAGGCTTCTACAGATCTGCTGCCTTGGCACGGTGAATGGGGGTAGAGCCAGAACAAGGAAATCAAAGTGTTAATCGGGCGAGGGTAAACGATGTCTTCTCTTTCTCATTCAGCTGAGTTTCTGTGTTGAAACTTGTTGTTCTTGACTTCCTGTGGGTTGTCTGGTACAGAGATGGGGACATAAGTTTAAGTTTGTCTTTTTCTGTTGCTTTTATGCACGGACACCACCGGAAGGCTAGCTTGAAGCCAGAACGAAACCTGTAAAAGTGAGAAAAAGAAATTAAGTGGTGAAATGATCTTTCTAATTGCACAGAGAATGAACGAACTCACGACTTGGTTCTACCTGTGGGTGACTATGGAAATAAATATTTCTACTGAAATCAAAGGAATGAGGTGAAAAGCTAAATGCATAAAACCGTGGAGGGAGGTGCATTAGGAGTTTATGATCAGATTTCCTTGTATTTTAAGTAAATATGTAAGATCAGTGAAATGGCAGGATGTTTGACGTGCTCAGTAGATGGTGCTGACCATGCTGGTAACTGCATTTGTGAGAGACAGAGCATCTGAGGAAAATAGATGTGTTTACCCACTGGGAGCTTTTTAAAAAACTGTGAATAATAAAATGAGGAAGCTGTCTGCTTTCTGAGAGAGGAGGGGGAGGACATGTTTGTGTGTTTCATGTTAAATGCAGTTTGGGTGAATGGGGCTGCAAAACTGTCTCATTTTGCGAGCTCACAGGCAGGACGGTGTTTGAAACGCTCAGAGGAGCGAGCCTTGCAGCGTCGCTCTGGAGTTAAACATCTGGCTGGTGCAGTCCCAGCGCAACTGCACAGGAAATGTGCTGATAACCATTCATTACCTTTGAAGCTCGCTGCACGCAGCGAGGCTGAAGAGAGATGGGGGTTACGGATGCAGGAGTTGGCGCGGAGATCCGCGGGGCAGCCGGAGCAGCTCCCTGCGCTCTGCACCGTGCAGCCCTCTGTCGGCGCAGAGCAGCAGGGACATCTCTTGGCACGCCGGGGCTGTGCTCCGCCAGCTGCTCCCTCGTGGGGACACGTCCCGATGGGACCTTCACGGCTCGCCCGTGGGCTGCTCCTGCTTCCCATGGGAAGTGAGCCTAGCACCGCGTGGGGGGCTCGGGGCTGTGCTGGGGGGCGGCCTGGGGAGAGCAGGTGGCTGAGCCAGCCCAGCATTAGCTCAGCAGATGCATTGCAGGGATTACAGATTCCTGCCTTGGAACTAGGATGGTCTGCATGTGGAAATGGGTGCAAATGTGGCTGTGCTGATCCCATGCCTGCTGCCTGCGCTTTATTCAGAGACAGAAAATAACTAAGGGCTGAGTTAAAATCTCACAGTGTATCCCATCTCACATTATTAGCACAGGGTAAGTTAAGTTGTCTAGTTGGCCTAGGAACTGCAGTTGAAAGTCACAGCTGTTCTCACCTCCAGAGATTTACGTTTTTTCAGGCTGAGATTTTAGCTTTCTCTGTGCACAGGTGTGCACACTACTCACCTCTGGTTCAGGCAGCAGTATATGATGGGGTTGTACATTGTCGAGCTCATGGCAAGGAGGAAGACTGCGAGATACACCTGCTGAATGTACTTCTGCTGGTAGATGTCTTCCTTGAAGCTCCCCAGGATGAAGTATATGTGATAGGGCAGCCAGCAGACAGCAAAAATGATCACCACTACCACCATCGTCTTCACAAACTAGGAAAACAAAACCAAGGGGTTATTCCTGGGCTCTGGGTGATTGGGCTTGCGGGGGCAGTGGGAAGTGCTGGTTTCACTTTGAGGCTGGTTTGCCCTCCCGAAATGCAGTGAATGGAATGTAGACCTGGACTGCTATGGCAAAGAAACCAGCCCTGGTGATGAAAACTGGGAACAGGGAGGGAGTGCCCTGGCGACAGAAACTGGAACAGGGAGGGAGTGCCCTGGTGATGGGAACAGGGAGGGAGTTAAAGCAAATGTTTCCCAGTGTACTGAGTGGACTTTGCAGAGGAACTGCTTGTAGCTGCATCAGAGATGTGCAGGGAAATGAGATCTCTGCTGTTACACTGAGACTGCTCCACTCTGCCCAGAGTTTTACCCTGGTTTATCCTGCAATGTGTGAATTCACCGGACACCAGGCTTTACTCTCTAAGGGCTGCTGGGAGCCGGCCTGCTGCTGTGAGTCTTTCTTCCTTGAAGGCAGGCTGGTGCATGCAATCACCATTTTTTAAAAACTTGCAGGCTGATGCCCTTTACCCCGGACCCAGAATATTTTGTTAACCTTTCAAGCCCAACCCCACAAGATTTTGTATCAAACACAAGCTCCATTTTGGAACTGGAGCCAGCAGAGCTGGTCTGCTGGGGGTAATTATGTTTAAGTTTCACTTCTGACCTTTTTCTTGGCATTAACTTGGTGTTTGTAGCGGACTCTGTTCAGGTGGTTGCCTGGAGCCGCGCTGCTCCACAGAGTAATTCCTATAATGCTGTATGCAACAAACATCACCATTAAAGGCAGTAAATAAATCAACACAATCACGGCAATGTGATACCTGAAAGAGAAGAACAAGCAGTTTTTCACAATCAGTATGGCTCTTGGAGAGCTCTTTCAGAAATTCTCTTTTGGATATGTATGCTGGCTCCTATTAACAAAACCACAGAGAAGAAATTCTGCCTATAATTATTGTTACAGGGGCTTCTGTAAACAGCAAAATCTCATCTCTCTTGTAGTGTGATGAGGAATCCTTGGGCTGGATTCAGTGCTCTTTCAAGACAGAGTAACATCATTTATCTTTTAGCAGAGGGTTGCAGTCCATGGCCACCTGTGCTGAGCTTTGCTATCCCACTGCAGTCAGGACAGAGAGAGAGACAGCTGTAAAAGTACAAGCCCTTAAATCACAGGTATGGAAAAGGAATAGTCCAAAAACTATAGAGTAACTTGATGAATGCAGTGGAAAACAGTGGGAAAAAACTGGATCAGGGACTGCAAAAGATATCTGGCTGCTAACAGGGTGCACAAAGATGCAGATAGTGAGGAAGGGATGTTGCCTGTATTTGTGTAGCTGGCTGTTTTTATTTGTGTGAGCACACACAGTTGATGTACCACCAACAGGCTACTCAGTTACTGCTCCAGCTGAAAGCACTGGCATCTCCTTCAGCTGTATTGTAACCTCAGCCCTTTCTAGTTTTCCATGTCACCCCACAAACTTCTCCTGGTTCCCTCGTGCTGGGGGCTGATTAGTTTAGGCAACCACCATTTATGGGAAGGGAACAACCTGCTCACTCCATTACAGCAGCTGTCAAATTAACATAAACAGTGTGAAAAGCAGGATTAGGCAGGAGGGCTCTGGCACACGCTGCTGGCAGTGACCCCAAAACACTGGGTTGGGTGCAAATGGTGTTTCTCAGCCTGACAAGGCTCTGGGGTTACTCCTCACATCAGGGAGGGGGGTCAGCTGCCTTGCAGAGCGCTGCCAAAATGGGTGTTGGGGCCCACAGTGGTGTTTGCTCCTTGGGGTGGCTGCAAATACCAGGCTGGTGGCTGCATAAAGAAAAATATTGTATTTGTGAAACGTGGCAACTTTGTCCCTGCCTGTCTTCCACTTTTTCCTGTTGTCCTCAGAGCGGATCCTCTTTTGAAGGTCTAATACTGTGTGTGGAGGGCAGCAAAGCCCTTTTAGGGTTCCCATCCTGGGAGGAGGAAGGGAGGATGGGAGCCCAAGTTTGAGCACAAGTAAAAAGAAACTTTTAGTCTTGTAGCTTTGCTACTTTGCTGCAAAGTTAACCTGTCACTAGAAGAAAAATCCTCTGTGGTTGAGGTTCTTTGGTTAAACTGGTTAAACTTCTATATCCTTTACACCCAATATTTTTCCAGCACTGGCAGTCAGTAGTGCATTGTCTGGGGTTTTAAATTTTTTTTTTTTTTTTTTTTACTTCTTTCTATCATAGTTATACACATCTTTCCTATAGAAAAGGATTTTCCTTTGTTCTGAAGTCTAGAAATCTTGAAAGCTGGTTTTACTCAACTGCAAAGGATTCAGAGGACCCACAGTCAACACAGGAACCCAGTTCTCAATTTTTTTGGTTTTTCTTTGGGTTTCTTAATATTTCCTTTTCTTGTTATTTGGACTAGTATATGAATGGCTGCACATGGCTTTTTCTCTGTGGTTTGTATTGCAGGCATCTGTCCCCACAAATCCATCACTCAGTATGATTTCTGGGGAGCAATGTTTCCAGCTTCCTTTCTGAGAGAGATACCAAAACCTGTGGATCCGAGGCTGTTCAAGGAGAGAGAGCTAGTGAGTGATGGATTGTGGTCAGGAACTGCTGCTCTTCAGCTGGAGATCCCAGAAAGGATCTGCCCTGCTATTTGCCACGTTCAGGACCAGCCTTTCCAGCCCACAGGGATTTTGTCAGCATGCTGGGGAACTCATTTGAATCCTTTCCATGCCATGGATGTGGGAGAAATAAACCTGGCGCTTTTCTTCTGAATGAAATAGTCATCAGTGACTCACGTATTAGTGGTTATCTATTCTCCCTCCTCCTCAGTCCACAGGAGCCTGGCACTCTCTGTTCCCCAGCATGTGCCAAGGGGTACCAACAAGGAGCCCCCAGGAGGAGCATCACCCAACACGAGAGGTTTGGGCCTGATTTTGCTCTTTGCTCAGCTGGGAACAACTGACAACCACTGTCTGAACATGCTGCAGCTTGGCCAAAATTACATGAAGCTTGTGGAACTTGGCACATATTAGTGTGAAAATCAGTTAGTTTGGTAATAGCTAAGTTTAGGAGGCATCCAGCTGTCTGCCAGAGATGAAGACTGAGCAGGGAAAATGTCCCATGTGCATGGAGCCGGGCAAAAGCCTTCACGGTGGGTTTTGGTTTGAAAAATCATTTCCACTTTGTTAATCGATTTGTTCCTTTTCCTCAGTTCTTCCATTGCTACTTTGTATAAATATGTTTTGCTTGATAAATTTCTCAAACGTGCATCACGTGCTCTGAATAATGAGTAATCACAGCAGATCCCCTAAAAGCAGGGTATGGCTTGTTTCATCTGTTTGAACAATCTCGCTTTCAAGCAGGAGGAAATCGCCGTGAGGCTTAGGAACTTCTGGGAGCGCGGATGTGTACCCAGATAAATCTGTCTATAAAACCTTAGGATGTTTGAAACATGCTGCTCTCGGGTTTTATTTTCCTTTTACCCCCACAAAGAGCAGCATAATTTTTAACTAATTACATGGCTTCTCAGCATTAAAGATACCCAGTTTCCTCCTGCCCGATGGAGGAAGAAAATCCAGGATCTTTGAAACCAGGATTTATTGCTTGTTTAGAGACTTTTTGCACTGGTTTCTCTTATATTCCTCAAGCCCTGTATGTAGGGTTTCTAGACATTATAACCAGTTTTCAAAGCAGGGGAGGATGGCAGGTTCAGGATTACCCTGAACCATGATCACCTGGCAGCTTTTTCCACAGCTGACTTAAATTGAGTTTAGATGGGCTGCCCCAGCCCCACATTCCCCTGCTCTGTCTCCCAGCACTCTCCACAGCCAGCAGTTTGGAGATGAAATTATTTTCCTGGTTAACTTTTGCCTGAGTTGGGCGTTCTGTCGTTTCTCTTACGTCAGCTGGTGCTTGGATCCAACGTCATCGGGCCAGACCACGATGCATTTCATGGTTCCGTTGTCCACCATGATCTCGGCGTAGAAGCACTGCGGGAAGGCGAGCCCGAACGCCACCAGCCAGATTATCCCGATGATGACTCTGGTGCTTCCAGCAGAGAGCCTGGGCTTGAAGGGGTGAATTATGGCCACGTACCTGCAAGAAACAGGTCGTGCTTTTACAGTGAAATTGGCAATCTGAACAACAAATGCAGCAAGTGTAAAAACCCACCAGGACAGCACAGTGGGCTTTTATAATACAGAACGTTTTGACAGGTTCCAGGCCATAAATAATAAGGAACTAAATCCTTCCTGATGAGAATGACTGCAAGTCTTAGGGCAGGATATATTAAACCCACGTGGATGGATGCTTCTGGTGTGAGGAGGAACCAGTCCTTTACGTCTTCTGCATACAGTCTTTGCGAGCATTCCCCTTATGGAATTTTTCATAGAATCACAGAATGGTTTGGGTTGGAAGGGACCTTAAAAATTACCTAGTTCCAGTCCCCAGCCATGGGCAGGGACAACTTCCACTAGACCACATTGCTCATAGCCCCATCCAAGCTGGCCTTGGACACTTCCAGGGATGGGGCAGCCACAGCTTCTCTGGGCAACCTGTGCCAGGGCCTCACCTCCCTCACAGGGAACAATTTCTTCCTAATATCCCATCTAACCCTGTGCTCTGTCAGTGTGAAGCCATTCCCTCTTGTCCTGTCACTCCATGCCCTGGTAAAAAGTATTCTCACTCTTTTTTTTTTAAAGTTAGTTTTGCAAGTGCCTTACCAAAAAAAGCCCAGCCAAGCTTGCTCTTTCCTCCTAATTATGTCAATCTCTGATGCTTCATATTATCACAAGAGTAGGCTGGGGTCTCGAGTATCCTTTACCCCGATTTTTTCCCCACTGATTTTTAGCTGTGGAAAACTTGTGCTGTGTGCCTCTGACTTGCCTTGTGCTTGCAGCAGGGGGAAGGGCTGACCCTTCCATCCCACACCTGCTCAGAGCCCTCACGGCACATCTGACTCTTGGATTACTCACGAGCCCGGGGCGCTCTCCGGTTTTAAGTTCCCTGTGTGGAAATGCATGGTGTCGTAACGAGTACCTAATCAATTATGCATTTCTTGTCATGCTTTCCCTATTCTTTGTCATGGTTGTCACAAAGGCAAAACAGAGTGGAAAATGCCCATTGCCTCCTAGTTTTCTTAGCAAAAATCTGACAAATTGTGCTGTCTCTTGGCCAGGCTGTTGGTAGGGAGCTCTGCCCAGCTGGTGCTGCAGGACAGGCAGCACAGCGAGCAATCCAGGGCTGCACAGCAGCAGGGCCTTATTTAGCTATAAAATTTTCATGTCACCTCGCTTTTCTTTAGCTTGCTGTAGGCAGTGTTACCCAGTGCTCGAGTCTGGTCAGGGAGGAATCCACTGGTGGATATTCTCCAGAGTATTTGCCCACAGAAGTGTCTGAAACTATGATCTGTGTCCCTCAGTGAATGACAAGTCCTGGGAATAAATGACGCCAGCCACTGTGCTGTCACTGCAGCCCGTGTTGCAGACATTGAGGGTGTTACAGGGTTGCTGGGTGGAGGCTTTCCCACTCTGCCAGGGGTGCACCCCCGAGGCAAGCTGCGCTTTTAGGCAAGCTCCTGCAAGTTGGGAGATTTACCAAAGCTGCTGAGATCTCCTGCCCTCTTGCTGTGTGGCAGCACTGCCTTTGCCCCTCCGCTGCCAGTGCTCCTTGTGCCGTCTCTCAATGCCCCTGCGACACCCCAGGACGCTGGGACTACAATCTCGGTGCCCTCTCTCTGGCCCTCATCCATGCAGACAAAACAAGCTGAATTTTGGACGCTGTCGCGCACTTTCCAAAGAGGTCACAGGAGAGTTTGCTAACTGGAGTGTGAAACTCGAGCTGATCGATAAGACTGCATTTCTGCCTGGAGCGCTGCGGTGGAAACAGCTGCTCTGGTAAAGGGGAAACTGAGTGATCCTAAACCCAGCAGTGAGCAATATCACCAGGGACTTTTCCACGGGAGACAAAAATGACTTAGAGCTGTCACTTCTTAGCCTCCTTCCTTAAAATAAACCGCTTCAGAAGATGTTGTTTTATCGAAGTTAAACATTGGAGCTGGAGTGGACGCAAGTCCTCATAACAATAAATGGAAGCGTCGAGTTTCCAGGAGACCGTGTCAGGATCTATTTTAAGGCTAAGCAAAGAATAGCTAAATATGGTTTGCAGTGAGGTGCCAAGTTTTCTTTCTGATCTGTGCCATGTGACTAGAGAGATTTTGGCTATATAGGTGCTTTCACCAAAAATCCCCAAGGAACGAGAGTAGAAAGACACAAAAAGAGGCTGAAATGGCTTTTAAAAAATATTCTTTGGCAGACGTGTATAAAATACCAGTTACCAACAACCCCTGATTTACAGCCAGGAGCAGCAAAAGAGTATTTGAGTCTAAAAGTGAGCTGCCATTGATTCTAAATAGGGACTTGCTTTCATCTGGACAGCTGCAGAGTGACAAACACGTCCCTCAGCCCCATCCTCGTGAGCTGTCCCGTACTGTGCCCTGTCCCCAGCTCCCGCACAGGTTTCAGCGGGCATTGCACACGCAGAAAAGCCCTCTTCCCTCTCCTAGCCCGTTTATCTGGCGTGATTGGTCTGTGATTGCTTCCTGAGGCTGGGTGTGCCGGGGTGATTTGAGCTGGGAGCTGGGGCAGTGACCCTAATGACTCAGGGAGAAACGCTTCTCGCTTTTCGCGTGGCTCCAGAGGGACGCTGGCTCCCCTCCCGAGGGAGCTGGAAGGGCCCTCGTGGATACGGGCGCCTGATAAGGAACACAGGAAACCTTAAGGAAACTGCAAAGTCAACAGCAGGGCTTTGATAAAGGAGTGCAGGTACTTCTGGATGCCGGGTCAGGCTGCCCCAGGGAAGTCCTTCACCGTGAGGCTGCAGCAGGGAGAGTGGAAGTAAGGGAGGGAACGCAGGAAGGATGGAAGGAAGGAGGGGGTAGAGAGCCTAAGGGGAAATAACCTCCTCTGCTTCTTGCACACAGCATTGCCTTTAGGAGAGGAAATTCCCACAGATTCTGGCCACTTTCTAGTAAAAAGGAAAACAGCTTCATGCTGTTTAACAATGAGCTGTAAACACAGACTCCAGAAATTAAAGCTTAAGTAAAAGTGACTTGGCAGTTGGAAGTGAATTTCTTGAAAATGTCAAATTACCCCAGAAATCAAACAGAATCACTGTAATTACTTCCCTCCCTCTTGGAATAAGTCATTCTAGTGAACCAGGGGAGCAGACTCTGCCATTCCTGATCTAATTCTAACCACCATTATTTCTGGTGGTTTGCTGGACTCACAGCAGGATTAGGGCTGCTGATAGTTTCAGCAGCCTGCAGCATATTCTCCTTTTTCCGGATATATCTGTCTCATGGTTTTAAAAAACCCAACAAACCCACAAAAGACTTTTCAGCATGATTGGGAAACAATTTATGATCAATAAAGTGGGAACAACAAAATACCAGCCACTTCCACTCATTACAGATTTGGCTGTGATTCAGACCAGGATAAAAAACAGAAGATCACACCATAATTAGCATCAAACCCCACAGTCTGGCACTCCTCCCGCTTTGCTGATAAGGCACCTGACAGAGTGGGGGCCAATTGCACAAACTATTGCAATGATTTCTTTTATGACTTAGAGGGGATCTTTTCGGACCTTATCTTCTCCATTCGCCTCTTACCTCTCTGCAGCCACGGCTGTCATGGAGTAAATGCTCACAAACACTGCCGTGATGGGGAACCAGTTCTGAAACCTGCAGAATTCCTCACCAAAGTACCAGACATTGTGACTGGCATAGATAAAATTGAAGATGGTGTTGAAAGCGGACATCAGCAGGTCCGAAAGAGCCAAGTTAACGATGAAGTAATTGGTAGTGGTCCTCATTCTCCGGTGCGCCAGAATAATCCAGATGATGGTGACGTTGCCAACGATGGATGTGATAACGATGAAGGAGTAGGTGATGGCCCACAGGGCAATTCTCCATCCCGGCTGGGTGAACTGGGTTGCCGCCGTCCAGTTGCCGCCGTCCTCGAGGGAGTCAGCCTGCGAAACGTTGCTCGCGTTAAAAACGGAAAACACGCCCATGGCTTTTCACTTCTTGTAAGTGTAAAAGAAAATCTTCTGGCATCTGCTCATTTTCTTGCAGCAGATGCTGGTGGTATGAATTTCCACGCATTTAAGCAAGTGCTGTTAAAAAGACTTCGGGATGAGCTGTCTCATGTCCTCTCGTCCTGTTTTCCAAGTGATGCAATGCAGTTCCAGGAGGAGATGAGCGATGCCAAGGGCCTCCTCCTTCTTCCCTGGCATTTTAACCTGCACTTGAAGAGCAAAAACTAAAGAACAACTCTCTTCTTCAAGTTTCCTTTTCGTCTAAAAAAGGAAGAAAAAAAAGGGACAGGAAGGTGTTTTCCAGGCCAGTGACAAGCGATGCCCTCCTTTAGATTATTTTTAGGGTCAAGGAAGCATAAATGGAAGCCAAAAAACACTTCAATCCCAGTAGAAATTCTTTGTCAAGGCAGCAGTTTTCTAAAGTGCCAGGTGTCAGAATCCCCTGCAGTTGGACTGAGGGCATTTGCTGTTCTTTCCCTGTGTAACTATTAAGCGCGAGGCAGGATTTGCACTGGGATAAAATCTCAACAGGTTTTAAGGGGACTTTGAAAGGAAGGTGGAGTCTCTTGCAGGGGAAAACTAAACAACCAATTTGACATCAAACGAAATGTGGCAAAGTGGTATGTGAAGCTTCCCCCCCCCGCTCCACTCAGTTGGTTTTGAATAACCTCTGGAATGGCCACGCTGCTCTATCAGGATTTTACAGGCTTACGTGCAAGGGTAGTTACTTTGCCAGGTTTACCAGTCCTGCAATCCTCGTGTTTCCAGGACCCTGCCCGACTTCCTGTGAGCTCTCATAGCAAGAGAGAAACCATATTCGGTGCAATTCAGCAAGATCCTTCCTTTTGGATGGCTGCATCCCCTTCCCCAGTGTGTGCTGTAGGAACTTGGTGACCTCACGCATGCAGAAATTTCGGGTTCTCATAGGGAAGAGGAACCCCTGACTGTGCTCGGAGCTGAGCGCTCTTGCTCGCTGTCAGCTTTAAAGCAAAGGACGTAAACATAAGCAACACACTGAGGCTGAGATTTCCAAGAGTACTTGGCACTGACTCATGCCTGCTCCACTGGAAGCTGAAGGTGTTTCAGGTATGGAAACCTGCTTTCAGCATTCAGAAGCGCCTGTGGTGCTGGGATGGCAGCAGTTTTCCAGCTCCCGGAGCTGCTGGAGCTGCAGCTCGTGCTAGGCTCTCCTGTAACAGGGCAGTGTTTATCAGTTCAGGATCCTTTGCACCAGCACAGCCTGGAATCTTTCCTTGCTTCCTTAATTTCTGGAGGCAGCCTTGAGTTAACCCGCCACCTAACCAACTCTTTCAAGCAGGTTTTCTCTGATAAAATATTGCCCAAGTGTTGCTTTTTAAGAAATCAAACCTGTAGTCCTGCGTGTAATGTCCCCTTCTCTTCACAATAGACTTCCCTGCAGGTAACCCCTCTCACTTCCCTAACCAAAAACTGGAAAGGCACACTCATACATATCTTCTATCGTGCATTGCAAAGCTGTTCCAGGTGCTTCTTCAAAGTCTTACACTGACACCTCAGCAAACAGCTTATGGACCTTCTACTTTCCCTACACAGTTCAGGAGGGCTGTTCGTGACTTGCAATACAATCCAACAGCTAATAGTGTTCTTCAAAATTTTTTTTTTTAATATTCTCTCTCAAATCCCTGCAAATTTGAAGGAGAATAGGGGCAAAAACCTCCCTACATTTAGCTGGGAGTGCACTAAAGTGCTTTATGAGTTACGGAAAGTAGAACGGAAGTGCTTAGAAAAAGGGCTGCACTTATTGACCCTTCAGTGGTGAAGCTGTAACCTCTCTTGGCCGACTTTGAAGACGGTCAAGGTGCTCAGGTTTCTTAGGAACCTTCTTGTGAACCACCTGCCCCGGTGCCTGATCTGTTACTCAGGTGATAATCGGAAGAGCAGCCACCCTTTGGTCAACATTTCATCATACGAGTCAGGAGGGATTTGCCTTCCTGTATCCACACCCACACCTTTTATTCGTTTGCTGGTTGTGCATTGACAAGGTTATCATCCTGGAGCCCGGCCAGCGATTTAGTGTGCGCTATCAGCCTTTTGACTTGAAACCTGGAGCAATTTTTGACACAGGCCGGCTCCAGATTCCTCAGGGAAGTCACATTTGCCTGAGGCAGTGGGTAAAAGCTGCCTCACCAGTGGTTTTGGAGTTATACCAGAGAAAGGGACTACCTGAGAGCAGGGGGTTTGGGTTTGGCTGGTTTCACTGTTGTTTTTATTGTGGGCAGGATTGTCAAGGCCAAACGTTACCGTGCTGAGTCACCAATCCCAGGTCTGAGCAAAGGGTGAGAGATGCAAACAAAAGATGCAGGTCTGCAAGGTCAGGAAGGGGGATTAAGGGGTGTTTTGTGTTTTGGAAACAACACAAGGTAATATATGCAGTAGAGGCTTTAATTGTATTGCAAGTTGGACTCTGCTTTTGGAGGAAGAACCTTTGTCCAGGGAACAGCTCTGAGAGCAGGACGTGAGGACCATGAGCATCCACCTTGGGTGGGGCAAAGTGCAGCTGGCCTGCAGCTTCATCAGCCAGACGTGGGCTGGAAGGTAGCAGCAAAAATGCCTTTGGTAGCACTGAAAAGCTTTGGGTCTTTCTGACATGGTTTGGTGCAGGGCTGGCTGTAGTTCCCTTCCTTTCTGCAGAGCTCCTAAAGCCCTGGGGCAAATGCTCTGCAGTCCATGGCTTTTGGTGACTGTCTTCAGGACAACCCCTGGCGATGAGTGAGGAAATGTGGAAGTTACTGATCCTTAATAGGAACGAAAACACTGCTAGTGGAGCTGTTGGATGGTCCCAGGAGCAGATGCTGTAATGCACAATCTGCCAGGCTCTTGGTCAGAAAACTGCAGCCCTGTGCTGCACTGGGCTGAGGGGGAGAGAACGCAACCACGAGGGACCCTCGGGCAGTTCATAACACCTTACTTTAACCACCATTTGCTGCTAAACTATTATTGTGTCCAGAAATCGTGCCATTTGTATAGACAAAGTCTGGGATTCAGGAAGAGAAAGGGATTACTCAATTATTTTCATGCAGTTTCATAACAGGAACCTGTTTTGATACACTGGCTCAGTTCTGAGGGAAAACAACAGGAAAACGGACACTCCTTTACTCAGCTTCCCCATCCAGCAGGACGTGCCCTGAAATTTTATGTGCAGCAATCAGCGCAAAGGACAAGGTAAGGTATTAAAAAAGTCAAACCAGAACAATTAATTTAGTTAAATACTCAAACAAGGAAGATGCCTAAGTGACAAGAACATGCCTGGATGTGAATGACACCCACGAGACACGAAGACCACGTGACAGACTCGAATTCCCAGCAACTGTATGTGATGGGATTTCCAGCCTGCATGCCATTGCTAAGCGTCAGGGATATTTGCAAATCTCTCTGAATTGAAGTTGTTGATATTTTAGAGGATGAATGCTCTAGGACATTGTATTACTGTCAGAAACATTAGAGGTGAAGAGCTATTCTGTCGCTGGGAGTGTCCTGGGCTGGATTTTTTTTCCAGAAGCAGAATGTAGTAGCACTGCATGCAATAGCAACGGTACCTTTTATAATAGAATTTTCCAGGGATATTTTTTAGCCTTTAGAAACGAGATTTCGGTGTATTGTGTGACCTAAAGAAATGCTGTGTGACTGAATGTTTACACAGTTCTCATATGTAGCTCAGAGGTTTTCCAGTCTCTTTGCTAGGTAACTTAAGGATAAATGCTGCCCCACTTCATCTCCTCTGACACCAGACACTGATTTTCAAAGCCATCTGTCTCTGCTCCGGGCCAGGGTGAAACAACCAACTCTGTGACAGTTGTCTGCCACTTTGAATGAGACTTTTTTCCCCCGGGGGAAAATAGCCCTTTGTGGGACAGGAGTGCAGCACTGCGGGCTTGAAAGGGCTTATTTCATCTCGGAGGCATGAATGGCGTTTGCAGTTCATGATCGCTGTGTCAGACCCAACACCGAGCCACTGTCGCAGCAGCGGGACGTGGATGAACGTCGGGGTGGGCACAAAACGCGGCCAGTGCGATACGCCCGGTAGCTGTTGTTACGGGCAGGACGTGACCCTCTTTGCATGTGCAATCGCGTGGGCGACATAAAGGGAGGTAAATGCCCTGCTAACGCTTCCTCGTGCTGGTGTAGGGATTCTGCTTTGCCATGTTTTTGGATGCTCGACCAAAAAACCTGAGCGCCCACGCAGCGGCTTCCCACGGCTGTGTCTTTGTCCCGGCTGTTTCAATGGCGATGGCAGAGGTCTGGGGATGCGCGCAGGGCTCCGGCAGCGCCGCCAGATTCCTGTTGGAGCGGCCAGATCGATTTCTCCTGACGCCTCCAGCGGCGCGGCTAACCCCGACCGAGCGGCCGCGCGGTTTGCCGAGGGAATTGAAAAGAAAAAATAAATAAAAAAATTTAAAAAATTAAAAACAAAACAA
>VZTF01001476.1:1162072-1187075 GCA_013397755.1 Cnemophilus loriae
AAAAAAAAAAAAAACCGAAGAAAGAAGACGGAGCCGCTCCGCACGTTTCCCCGGCGGTGTCCGTGCAGCCGCTGCCGGAAGCGGCGGCGCCCCCGGGCCCGCCCGTCGGGGCGGCCGCTCCCGGGCCGCCGGGAAGGGGCGGAGGGCCCGGCGGGGCGGCGGCGGCGGCGGCGGCGGCAGGTGCCGCGGGAGGATGGCGGCGGGGGACCCGGAGCAGGCGCGGTACTGCGGGCGGCTCTCCTACCTGTGCCTCAAGCTCACGCTCATCACCTACTCCACCACGTTCTGGGTGAGCGGCGCTCCGCGGGCGCGGCGCGGAGCGGGAGTTCCCGCACGGAGCGCGGTCCGCCCTGCGCAAGGCTCCGGGGTTTGGCAATAGATGGATGTTTCCGCGGCGGAGGTGGCGGCTGTCACGCCCGCGGCTGTGGGTGCAGCGCCCCGTCCTTCCCGAGGGACTGGCAAACTGGTTTTTGGCGGCTGGGGACTTGCAGGGGTTGGAAGTTTGGCAGGTAAAAGTCATTCATGTGCGTGTTAAAATGCAGCTCCGTCCTGCAGGGGAGGAGGGCAAATAGAGCCTTTGCCCTGCAGCGTCACTCCTCGGTGTGTTGGGTATGTCCTCCCGTGAGCCCTGGCAGGGCGAGGCTGCCAGGCTTCAGGGTTTACAGGTGTGTGGCACTTGCTGTCCTTGCCCAAGTGTTTGGTAAAGCCAGAAAGTTCCAGATGATGGGTCCAGACTATGATCACTGACTTCTGACGTGGTGAATCCGCACCAGGCAGCCCCTGGGCTGGGAAGGAGCCCTTGAAGCTCTTTGCAAGTACTCTTTGAAAGCACCGTGATTTTAAAAGGTGCTTTCTTCAGGCTCTGGGGTACTGGGAAGATGCTGGCTTCGGGTGGTGCTGATGTCAGAGGTGCTCAGGCAGGGTTTTCTCTTTCTGGCTTTTTCACTTTAAACGCTGCTTAAGTTCTAGTTTGGCTGGTCTGTTTTTTTCTGACACGGTATTTACCAGTTGAGAGCATAAGGCTTTTTCTTTGCTGCGTGGGAGAAGAGGCTTAGATCCACCAGGTTTGATAGTGAATGTCAGATTCAACCTAAGATTTAATGAACAAAGATTGAAACGCAAAGTGTCTGGGTGTAATTCAGGCTTTTTGGGATCTTGGATGTCTTTAGTCTGTCTTAGCAGACAAACCAACCCTTGGGTTTAGGCTCCTGATGCCCCGCCTGTTCCTCCACAGCTATTTTCTGTAGTTTTGGAGAAGGGAAATCCAAATTTGTTGTGTTATTTTTCAAACCCTTTTTTTGCAGCCTGTCCTCCTTGAAGGGCCGTGCGCGTTGTCTGCTCTGCGTTTTCTGTCGGCGGCAAGGGCCCTTGCTGGTGGGATGTAAACATTCATCTGGTGGCGGAGAAAGGGCCCTTCTGAAACCATTCTCGGAGCGCCCGCGGAGGACAAAGCCTCTTTCAGTCGGCCTGAGGATTTGATTTACTCTTTGTAGTTGCTCGCTCTGGATTTTCAATGCTCTGCCCTCGTTTATGAGCGAGAGCTTCCATTTGTTGGCCGTGCCGGGGAGATGGTTTGCTCTGGGAGGGGGGGAGGATGGGGGCTGTGAGAGGGGGAAGGAAGGACGGGGAATGCCGGGGAATTGCTGTGGGAAGGCTGGCGCTGGGCAGCATCCTGCTGGCGCTGGGGCCGAACACACGCCGGGTTGTGCGAGGCGCGTGGGCTTCGCTCGCGCAATTCTCTCTTATTCCAGCTTAGCCAAGCAGATCTCATCAGCTGTAAATGTCGGTCGCCCGGCTCTCTTTTCAGCACTGTTGTTCTTGCTGAGTTTGTTGTTTAGTTGTTTTTGGTTTTGTTTTTTTGTTTTTTTTTTTGCTTTAATTAGTGCAAATGGAAGTAAAGCTTGGCTGGGGGAGTATTGGCTTTCTTGAATATGGGGTGGTTTGTGGTGTTCTGCTGCTGTTTGGGGCTTGGACCTGTTGGATGCTGAGTTCATTCGAGTCCCTCCCTGCTGCTGCAGTTCCTCTCGTACATGATGAGTGATGAAGTCCCAGATTTGAGTCCCCATGATGGCTTTAAACCACCAGGAACTAAATATCAGCCTCATGCAAAGCAGAAAGGAAATTAAAGCATTGCTGAGAGTGTCAGAGGGGATATTTGCTACAGGCCCTGTGGTCTTCCCCTGTTGCTCAGGGCTTTTTAAAAAACTAGTTGTCACTGTAACTTTTTCAGACAGCTCTTTTGCTGGTGAGTGGGGCTGTAATGTAATTTTCCTGCCCGGCTGAAACAAAATCCAGCATTTTAAACAGAAGGTGCTGTTGTTGAGCTTTATTTAAGAAAAAGAACTGTAAATACAGGGTTAAAGCTTCTGCTTATAAATAAATAAATAAATGCTTCTCCTTTCTCTTGGGAAAGCATCTTCTGTGTGTGTAAAAGCCCCAGAGAAATCCCCTGGTATTTGCTGGTGGATGCTCATTTAATGTGAGTCAAAGGCAGTTAATTTTTCCTGTGTACACAGCTGGAATGGCCAGACTGGGAGCTGTTGCGAAGGATGCAGGATGTAAACAGCCCTTGTGTCCGTGGGTTCCCTACGTAAGGGTTGTGTTCCCACCCCCAGGCACAGCAAGGGGGAGCACGGATCGCAGAGGAGGCTCGGCTGGGATGGCTGCTGGGTTAGCACATCTGCTTGCCATGAGTAATTGCTGCTGTTGGTTTGACCGTATTAAAGGTTTAAAAGATTTTTGCTAAATGCTTAAAAAAATAGAAGATAATGAAAGCATTAATCTTGGAGGGTGTGGGAGCACAAATGGAAGTGAAAAAGGGTGAAGATACGTGTACATAAAGATGCTGTATGTATTTATGTATCTTAAGTTCTTAAAGTAGGAAGTGTCTTGTGTTTTACTTACAGGCATTTCTTAGTCAAAACTTCCCCTGAAATTTAATGCTTTGATGAAGAAAACTATGGTTAAGAAAAAGACATTTCAGTAAAAAGTTCCAGTCTTGAAACAACGCTCTTCTGAAATTCTGATAATCCCTATCAAGCCTTAATACCTATGCTTTATGTCCAGTGTTTCTTATTTTTTTACTTTTTAAACAAGGGATCTACCAGGCAAGAGTTATTGTTGTTAATGGCACTTCAGTGTTTGCAGGAGAATCTGGTTTTGGGGTTACTCTCAATTTGGTCAAATTTTAAGTTGCTTTTAAAATAGCTTCAGTGTATTTATTTTTTATGGGTGAACCCTTCTGAGAATTGTCTCTCTTTAAATGACAAACTGGTGGCATTCCCTTCATATTGTCCTTTGGTGTTATTGTTCATTCCCACAGAAAATCAAGAACTTCCAGTAAGTTGTTATTTATTTTAAGATATCCCATAATTAAAAAAGTATTTCGACTGTTTGGCTCATGGACTTGTAACTCACATCGTGTGTCCCTCTAGCCCTTTGTCCAGGATATGCTGTGTCATATCCAAAATTAAGAAGTGAAATTCAAAATTAAGAAGTATAATTAAGAAGCATTGGTGTGCAGAGAGCAGACGCGTGTTTCCTGTGGAAATGTCAGGTCAGGAAAGGGGAGTGTTGTGTATCAGATTGCCAAAATGATTGATTTGTGTCTGGTCTCTTCCCTGAGGATGTGTCTGGCTGTTGGAGTCAGCAGGAAAGTTTTTCCACTGCAATGTTTGTAATTAAGTATTGCGGGCTATTTTTAATTTTAATTAATTCAGCATAATTCAAAGCGATTTGCAGCGCACCGTAGGTTTAATACCAAATTATTTTGACGTAACTGATTATTTTGATTGAAATACCTTTATCTTGTTAAATGGAATATGTCTCTTCCTATTTCGCTTGTCAGCTTTATGTGGTAGTTGCTCAAGAAAGTGATGTAATTTCAACCTTGGGTTTTGTGTTTTAGTTTTTAATCTGGTGCCTTTCTCCTGATGGCGGGAGGAGTGGAGGTATGGGAAGTATCTGACTATTTATTGAGCCTAAATACAGTAGGAGTTAATATGAAGGGACAGATAGGCTGCTTGGAGACCAGCTTAGAAACTGTGTTGTGTTAGAGACACAAATATATTTCTGTGTGTTTATACACACAGAGAGAAGGACAGACAGACATGCAAAGGAGGGTCATTAATGCCATGGCACTTGCTCATATATGTAATATATGTGATCTCAGATGGCTAATAAATTGCATTTCAGCCAGTGATGTATATTTTGATTTGTTTAACTTCCCGAATGTTAAAACATGATGAAATGTATTTTTGAAATGAACAAGTTTCATTTTTTTTTCCAACTCGGCTCTTTTTCTGCTTTAATCCTTGAGGGGTTTTTTTTTATTTTTTTTTAATCCAAACTTCTGCTTTGTGTGTTTCATTGTTTATAATGAATCCTGAAGTGAGCAGTGGCAGGTTCCTGTGTACTCACAACCTGTCATCTCTGTGTTTACTGGGAGAAGGAGTAACATCCGTGCTCTGCTCTGTTTCTCTTCCAGGTGATTGGAGCCCTCGTCCTCGCCGTTGGGATTTATGCAGAAATTGAAAGACAGAAGTACAAAACTCTGGAAAGTGCCTTTCTAGCCCCAGCAATTATTTTAATACTTTTGGGCATAGTAATGTTCCTGGTGTCCTTTGTGGGCGTACTGGCTTCTCTGAGAGACAATTTATGCCTTCTGCAAGCAGTAAGTGTTGGAATTTTAATTCCTAGTTTCTCAGGCTTGTTGCTTTTGCTTTTCACTGTCTTCTGAATTCACATCCAGAACTTCTTCAATGTCTGCATTGAAAAATATTTTAATGAAGTCGCTTTTTTAAGAATTGTAATTAAATCTGAATTTGTTGGCTGTGGTCCCTGCCTCAAGGAGCAGCAGCACTCGCTCTTGCCAGCGACAGGCCCGGCGAGGGTCTGAGCCCAGCGCTCAGAAAAGCAGCTTCCCAGCAGCTAGGGTTTTATGGAAAATAATCAGGAAAGTGAGTTATTATCAGTCAGTGTGTATCTTGTGCAAACTCAGCTGTCGACGTACCAGTTGATGCCAGCTTCTGGTTTCAACCCAGAGGAAGCAGCTCAAGAGAGAAACCCTGGCTCGGGCTGGCGTCCGGCAGGCCGGTGTGGCTGGAGTCTGTCTGTCCTCCCCTGGGAAGTGGAACGTAGAGGGGAGATGGAGAAATGTGTGTTCGAAGTTAGAGGTGGAGCTCGGGCCTTTGAGAGAAGGGCCCTGAGGGTGAAATGAAAGGGACAAGGTTTTTCTCCCCAGTGCCTCTGAAAAGGTGAATTTTAGGGAAATTCCTGGGTAACGCTATGGTTGCAGATGGAAGCTGCACTTGTGACTAATTAAAATTAAAGTGTGCAAACTTCATTTTCACCTGCACAGAATCACAGAGGGTTTGGTTTGGAAGGGACCTTTCAAAGGCCACCTGGTCCAGCCCCCTTGCAGTGAGCAGGGACACCTGCCTCTAGACCAGGTTGCTCAAAACCCAACCCAACCTGGCCTCGTCGTGTCAGTTCAGTCTAACAAAATGCTAAATACGTGGTTTGTTATGGAGGGCAAAGCCAGAAATAACCATGGATTTTGAAGTTATACTGGAATTTTACTGAGAGCCCCTCCTTAGACTTCTTTCCCACTGAGCGTGGTGGTGTGTCAGATGCCGGGAACGTTTTCTGTTCGCGTTCTGGTAGCAAACCCAGCTGGGTATTCAACAAAGCAAGTCCTTGGTGCCAGCTTCCCAGGCTGATTCCAGATTTAGCAGGAGAAAAGTTACCTGTCTGGTGAATTCCTGACACTGACTCTGAGCACACAGAAGTTAAAGCAGAGATTATTATTAGGGATTATTTTCAGACAAGAGATCGTAAAACTTCCCTCCTGATGAAGTTCATTGTTACACAGCAGACCTAAATCCACATAAACACCAGTCTTTTATGCCTGAAGGGTTGGAAAAACATTCCAAGTACTGGCATGCTGCAGCTCTCTGACAGTGCCATGGATTTCTTCATATTTTTCACATTTTGCTCAGGCTTTGAGGGGCAGTCATGGATGCACACGTGGTTGTGTGCGAGTGCGTTTGTGAGCACGTGTATATGCACAGGCAAATAAATGTGGGAAGCAGCACACTAAAAGGTACCAAGCCTGGAATTTTGCTTTGATTTAGCAATGTAGTAGAAGGTGGTTTGGATTATCTTAAGGTGTGCTGCTTTATCCACGAATTGAAAGCTAACAGGTAAGTACTGGTTTTGCAGGAAGCACAAAAACATGGAATTTGGTGTGGTTTGTAGCAGTCCATCAATATGCTTCTCTGGGATGCTGTTGTGGAAAGGAGAATCTTGGCAGGTTAATTACATCTAATGGTTTTGAGTCCGTTCAGAGCAGAAAAATAATGTGCTTGCCAGTTGGGCAAAACCCAGAATAACTGAAGTGAGGAATAAAGGCTTTCTCGTGACACTGACAGTTTTATAAGAACAAACCCATAATTTTATATTTTCCTTTAAAATGCCGTGCTGAAAGCCAAGTCTGGCTTTGGCACTTGAATGCTAGACTTAAGAGCACTAATTGAAAGAGTAATTGGAGTTCTGTCTAATGAGTCACGTGCCCTTGTTTTCCTGCAGTTCATGTACATCCTTGGTATCTGCTTGCTGATCGAGCTGACAGGTGGAGTGGTGGCCCTGATCTTCAGGAACCAGGTGAGCTGCTTGCTTTAGGTTTTGATGTGATTCAGCCGTGCTAAATGACAGCTGTTCAAGTTGTCACCTGAGCACTCACTGATAGAGGGCTGAAGGCAGGTCCAGGCTTTTCAAGGTCTTCAGGGTTCAGCGATGGTGGGGCTTGCCACCATTCTGGAGACGAATTCCAGGTTAAAGAACTCGGAGAAAATCTGGCGACTACAAATGTGCAATGCGGGCAAAACGAGTTTCCAAGCTCTTCGTGGATGACAAAATGCTTTCTTCTGTTTTGCCATCTGGGTCTGACTGCTAATTTGGGAAGTTTCCAGACGGATTTGGAGACTGTTGTTTGTTAGTGGCCAAAATGCTTTGTCTCGGTTAAAGGACAGCTCTTCCCTGCCCACATCCATAAGCAACATAACTAATTTATATAGGAGACTCCACCATGGACAAGCGTGCTTTAACTGTATTAAACTCTTGATTTTTCTGCACGGAAAGCAGCAGACTGTTTTTTTCAGTTAGAAATGCTTTAAAACATAAATGGTAAGTACTAGATTTCTATGCTTTGATTTATAGTAGGACAGCTATGCTTAGGGACAGGTCTCTTCCCTTGTTTTTCAAGGTTAGTGGAGAAGTTTGGGTTAGTATGGGGAGGTCAAGAAGGGTTTATGGAAGGTTAGGGTAGTAGCCTCTATTTAAGTCCTGTTTGTTTTGCATTTTGCATTCATTTTTCCCATTTCTTTCTCTACTTCCTTTTCAAATCTGTAGAGTCTAAATGAAGTTCTTGACCAGTTAGGAGGGTCCTGTGTTATTTCTCATCACTGATGTGATAATCTTTTTTGTTCTGGTTAGTTTGTAAGTGTTGCAGTTTGTAATACTGAGATGAGTGGGTGTATTTCAGGTTTTCTGACCTGTAAGGTTTTATCTTACGGGTAAAATTACAGGCCAATTTCAGCAGCTGGATTGAAAGGAGTTGTTACATTCTGGTTGTGATTAGTCCCTGGTTTTGCTGTGCTGAGATTGTGCTGGATCTTGAAAACGAAGTACTCTTTTTTTTTCCTTTTCTCTCATCTTCTGAACTTTAAAAACGCTTTGTTGATTTAATTTCTAATATGCCACGCTGAGGAGATACCATTTTATATCTGCCGTTGCCTCACTGCCATATTTCTCAAAACAGCCACTGTAAAACAAACAGATACACCTTTTTTTTTCCACTTCATGTGGAATAAAGCTCTCTGTCTGGCAGTTATGGTCTCTTTGGAAAACCAAATTAATGGAAAATAAAATTCGTGGACGGCGGTGACACAGTCAAGTCTTGTCGCTCGGGGCGTGGTGCAGCCCACGGTGCCAAGATCCACCACCCAAACCCTCTGCTCTGGCACCCAAAAGGTGATGAGGGTCCCCAGTGCCCAGCGACAGGGATCCTGCCTGGGGATAACGGGAGCGTCTCTGGGAGGCGCTTGGAGCGTCTCAGCAATGAGAGGCGTCGCGCTGCTGGCACTTCCCAGCCCAAGCCCAGCAGCGAGGCTGCTTCCCTAGAGGAGAACAGATGGTTGGTCCCTGCAGGGCTGTGCTAAGTTTTGTTTTTAACAAGTGTTTTGGTTTTTCCTCTAAAAAAAAGAAGAAAAAAGCCTCTTCTTTTGTGCTCATCAGTTACACTTGTCACTTTAACCTGCTCTTCCAATTTTGCTGCAGCCCATGTGCCCATTGTGCAACCCATGAGTCTTGTTTTCCTTTTGCTTTGTAGACAATCAAATTTTTGAACGATAACATTAGAAGAGGAATTGAGAATTACTATGATGATTTAGACTTCAAGAACATCATGGATTCTGTTCAAAAGCAGGTTTGTTTGTTTGGGTTTTTTTTCCCTTGGACTAACTCAGCAACAGCTTTGAGTTTTGCCAGTTGTGTCACAATCAAGTTGCTACTGATGAGGGGGATGAGATCTTGTGTGTCATCTCTTATGGTGTTGCTGCTGAGGTCAGGGCTCATCCAGCATTCCAGCTGGCATTTAAAACCCTCTTACATCACTGCAAAAAGAGAGGGCCAAAATGCAGCTCTTGCCTCGGCAGGTGCCATTCAAATGCTCGAGGTCAGATCCTACAAACCTGTGGGTTTATAGTGGCCCCACAGCTGGGTTCAGACAAATTCAGCCTGAATTCCACCCACGGCCTTGCACTCGGCATTTCAGCTGCCTGGGCCAAGAGATTGAGAAGCATCTCGTTAACAGGACACCCTGGATAAAGAGAGATGAGGTGGCATTTAGGCTGCTGCAACCTGGGCCGCTGTGTGGCTGCTCGAGGGCATACAGAGAGCTCCTTAACGAGGTGGTTATTGGAAGGAAATACCAGTGCAAGAGTATCTACCTGCAATTAAAACTCAGAAATTGTGGTGAGCCCAGCTGAGCATTACTTAATGGCACGTGGCGTTGACTCACAGCGTTTTTTTTTCTTTAATAAGGCTGGTCTGTTGAAATGTTTATTGGGTTATTGAAGAGTTCTGCCATGCAGTTCAGAGACTGTAGAAGAAGCAGAAAGTGTTCAGAAATGTGATGTCAGGGCCCGTGTGATGTCCGTGACCATGCCAAGTAATGGTTATTAAAAAAATTGACTTAGGAAGTGATACATGTATTCTAGGACATCGTTATGGAGATGGCAGCCTGCTTTGAAAAACAAAGTTAGCATGGAAAGTCTGTCAAAAGCAGACCATCCTGAGGAAATTTTGTCATTAGACTTCATAATGCTTTAAAGTTTCCATGCACTGCCCAAAATTATGGATACGTACAGCAAATGTACACATTAGTGATTAAATGAACTCCTCCTTTTCCCTTCGTTTAAATTATAAAGTGAATATTTATATTAAGTCAGTGTAAACTTATAGTATTTGTTTGCCAGCTTTCAGTTCTTTTAAATTACACCCACAGTGTTTTGGTGAGATTAATTTATGCCTTATAGCAACGCTTTTGTCTTTCAGATCCAGTTGGAAATGCAGTTGTAATCCTTAAAACAACTGCAGAGGTAGATTACAGGTCAAGATAGAGTCAATGTAAAAACATTCCTTCATGATGTGCAGACCTGGAAAGATAATTTTTCAGCTCAGAAAAGATGGGAGGTAGAACTTAGCACTGAGTACTTTGCTCTGGCACCCTGGGTTCAACAAGTGACAGAGGAATATTACCTATATCTTTAATTCTTTTTAATTGTATTCATCATATGCATTCATACATGCTTTGCTGATAAAATGGCAGAAATTTTTGGTAGCTCAGGGCTTTTCAAATTGTTTTATTCTTACTTTGTTTTCTATTTAGTCAAAGAGTTTAAGATACAAATATTGTTTTCCTTTTCCTTTTGGAGTCATGGAACCGTTTAGGTTGGAGAAGACGTTTAAGATCATTGAGTTTTGTGTCTTTTTTTTTCTTTTTTTCCTCTCCAGTTTAAGTGCTGTGGTGGGGAAGATTACAGAGATTGGTCCCAAAATGTGTACCACAACTGTGAAGCTCCAGGACCACTGGCCTGTGGGGTGCCCTACACTTGCTGCATCAGAAATAAGGTAAGTCCTGGCATCTCAGCATCACTGGTGTTCACCTAAAAAGGTACCTGACTTTAGGAATTCTGGGGTAGGAAGTGAAGGAAAATGGGTCCTTTCCTCCCCTGATGGATCTGTGGGTCTTGACAGCTTGAAAAGGAGAAAATAATGGATTAGATGTGTTGGCTGTGGTCCATTTTACTGACCCACCTCCCAGCCCCAGAAGGAATACTGGGAGTTCCACTAATCCCATGGCTCGCCTGAACCAGAGCTGCTTAAAATTCAGTTTTGCTGGTGTGATTTTCACGTAAATGTGTTTCAATTAAATTTTGTAATTCACTGCTCTTCATTTGAGGGATGCACGGAGTGCTGAATTTGGTAAAGAACTGTTCCTCAGCTACTCCAGCACGGGCAGTCCCTGCCTCACCGGGTTTTGGGCTTTAGTCTGAACATGAGACAGAGAGATTGGGTGTGTGTAAGAGCAGAGCTCATGATGGATATCCTGCTGCTGCCTGGTTTGGGCTGTCCTTTCAACATCTGCCTTGAGCGTGGCTGTTTAATTTTAAAAAAAGGAAAAATAGATGCAATGGTTGTGTCAGTAATCCTGCTAGGTGTTGCTGAGAAATGTGGATCATAGGAAGGTGTTTATTACGTATGCTTACACATTTTTGGTGTGTGGGAATGGGTCTGTTTAAACCTGCGACGAGCTTTGATTTATTCTCAGGAACCAAAGCTGAGCAGCTGTGCCTTGAGTCTTAGGTGTTTGAGAGGAGGAAGTTGGTGTATGTGAGAGTGGTACCTGCTGATCTGCTGCTGCGTGGAGCAGAACAACTCAGGATTTTGCCTTCAGGAAAGGGAAAGCCCTGAAACGAAAACTTCTGCAGGGAAAAACGGAGAGTGTATTCTCCATATGCTTCATTGACAGCTGGGGAGGGGGGAGATTAGGCTGCTTGTAGCCCATGAAGTGATAAGCTCAGGGGAGTTAATTGAAAGGCAGGGAGAAGCCCCAGACTGAAGTGTGGTTCATGCAGATGCTGCAGTAGGTGAGGGCTCGTGGCCCTGCAGCAGGGAGATGCCGTGGCTGTGCTGTGTGCACCAGGGCTGTGTGCACGGCTGCCTCGGGGAAAAAACAACCAGGAGATGCATCAATCTTGTGTGTTTGACAAATCCTTCCAAATACAGGCTGGTTTCTGTCCTGGAAAGCCACAGATAGGGTTTGTGATTACTCATTGGCTTGGTAGTCATGGAAAACTCTCGCTGATGTTGGTGCCTGGATTCTGATCCTCTGTAAAAGCCTTCTGCTAACACGAGCCAGCTCATACTGGGGGGACTCTAAAGGAACTATGTTTAATTCAAATTATTTATTAAAGGCTTGCACTAGTGTAGCAGATAGAAATTAGTCCCGAATGCCCATAATCCTCTGTTTCCAATGCATTTATCTCCTCTGCGTACGTTTGCTTATGCCACGATTTCCTGTTAGCAAATTCTGTGTTTAAAGTTAAATGATGGGACTGCGTTCCTTGTGGCCAACATATTTTGGGAGTGACCACGTGTCAGTCGGTCAGGCTTCAGCAGTTAAGGACACATGAAATCACTCACAGCCAACACAACACTCTGGTGCCTAATACTGATATTGACTTCCAAGTGTATTTATTACCTGTGGTTGGCAGATGGGTACCCCACACGGTTTCCCAGCAGCCCTGTGGAATAGTCCGAGCTTTTTCTTCTGGGAATGTGCTGAACCATGTTTGTCAGACAGTTGTGTGCTCAAGGTGAGAGCCCAGCTTTTTGGGGGGCTTAAAAACGTCTCGTTTTCCTCCATGTCTTTGGCTTTGTTCACTGCTTCCTTTGATGCCAGTGGGTTTTACACTGGATGATTTTTAAGTGAAGGACAGTATTTTCAGGCTGGCTTTTCCAGGCTTTCAAGGTAGGACCTTGGAACCCTCGGAAGACATTGCATGGCTGCAGAAAATGCATTCGTAATCTGTGGTGAATGCAAGCAGTCAGTCTCTTTTAAAAATATGAGTTTTATATTCATTTATAGAATGGTATATAAAATTATATTGTAATGAATTTATTCTTGTAAAAAGCATTCATAGTATTGGAAGTTATTTGAAACTGAAGATATTTCTGAGCTTAAATTTGTCACTGTGTTGGCACGGAGGCCGTGTTAACCCCTGGTTTTAGTAATAAGGTGTGTTAAGTTATTAAGGCTTTAAAATGAAACCCAGCTGTTCATTCTGTGGAAACAGCTGTGTCACACAGCTCTGTTGGGTGCTGGTGCCACCCTGGTTTTGCTGGATAGAAATGGTTCAAATGTCCTGTGTTGTGACACACTGACAATACTCATTCCTCTAAAAAAAATCATGTAGAGCTCTAACTAAATCTGACACTGGGGCTGCTGGGATAAACTGGTGTTGGACTGGGAAATAACCCTGTCATTGCTTTTATATGAGCTGGGTGAACACGGAGTAAAAATAATATTTGTGCGATTGTAGTTTGCTGCTGCAGTTCATATTTGTTGTTTTCTTTTCAGACAGACATTATCAACACCATGTGCGGATACAAAACCATTGACCAAGAGGTAACACAGCCAGTGCCCACCCTGTCGTGGCAGAGGGTGCTGCTTCTCTGCATTTTTCTTTTTTTTTGGTCTGTTTTGTCTGACAGTGTCTTCTGTGTGCTTTAATCTGCCAGGCAGTTAAATCAGCAATTAAAATGGTTCTTTTTCCTGGAATAATTTCCATACATGAGAAAAAAACTAATCTTGTTTGATTTTCGTATCTTCCCTTCTTTGCATTTTCCACGATTCCTTGTTTGTTGACAACTTCCCCAAGCTAATTGCACAACTAATGCACAAAAAGCTGCTTTTATAATTTTAAGCAGTGACTTGACTTGGGGAAAGCTTCTAGTACTTAAAAGCCAAAGTTTCTCACTGAGTAAAATTGGCACTGATAAAGCCAACTTAGCTCTTTCTAAGTAATTCATATCCCAGGAGTGGGTGTTTTATTTTTAAGCCTGTAACAGTATTCCTGGAAGAGGACTGGGACTTCCCTGGTTGTGTTGGCTGCCTTCTCCTCCCTCCAGGAGTGGGATGGGGCCTCCTCCTCCAGCCTTCCCTTTTGGGAACAGCCCCAGTGACTCCAGAGGAGAGACTGGCAGCTCAAGGCAGGAATTGCAGAGTGATTAAGACGGGAAATCGGTGTTTGGATCTGCCCTGAGTTCTCCGCTCCTGGATTTGGAGTGTTGGCGCAGGGCAGGGTGGGGGGCTGGTCTGAAAAAGCTCCTCTCCCCGGCTCACTTGGGGCACTTGGAGCACAATGCCAGCCTCGGTTGTTGGTTTTTGGGATTACCGGTCATCTTTAAATACAACTTGTCTTCATTTAGATTCATTGATTTATGGCTTAATCACCTGAACGCTCCAGCCGGGCTCTGACACGGAGCACTTCAGCGTATGCTTAACTTTGCCCCATTCATCTGCTTAGGACCCTCTGCAGCCTCAAGTGCTTTCTATATTATGGCCTGGGGTCACGGAGCAGCTTGCAGGGTTGAATCCGAAATCCTCTTGTTCCTGCCCTTTTTAGGGTCTTTTTGCAAAGCACTGGGTCCACAATTTATACTTTTCCACTGCTGTACTTTCAAATTGGTAAGCAGAGGTGAAAGCTAAAGAGAGACTCCTCTGCTTTCCGAGTGGTCTTAAATGAGAATTGGGCGCATTTCTAGTAGAAAAACAGCTGCAACAAACGGGTTTAAGACAATGAAATAACTTATGCAGGTGTAGAATAACTTCAAAAAAATAGAGTAATTTGTTGAAGTGTGGAACAGCTTAACAACAGATGGAAGAGCTACTGATGAGGTCTTTGTTAAACTCCGGTGGGTTTAAAGAGGTGGGAAGGCAAACCAAATCTGCCTCCCTGAATTTCGAGTTGCCACGTGTGTCGCACACCAGTGGAACTGCCTGTTGAACCCTTACTCTGATATTTTGCAGCGCTTGAGTGTTCAGCACGTCATCTACGTCCGAGGGTGCACGAATGCTGTGCTCATTTGGTTTTTGGACAACTACAGCATCATGGCTGGCGTGCTGCTCGGCATATTGCTGCCCCAGGTAAGAGAGTGTTAGCCGTGAGAGGGAGCATCTGATTTGTTGGTACGTGAAACCTCATTTGACTATAATCATCATTTTCTTCTTGGCTTTAATGTAACCGGTAAGCTGAGGTGGCATTCTGGTAATTTAGTAGCACTGCTGTGATATGTCGGCAGGATTTGGTGAGGTAATTTGCTTTTGCTTGGGGTTTTTTTTTTTTTTTTTGAGTCCTCCCTCAGGTGTGACGGCTGGGACTTTCTAATGCTCCGGTGAGCTGTCTGACTGGGGCTGCCCCTTCCTTTCGCAGTTCGTGGGCGTGCTGCTGTCCTTGCTGTACATCACCCGGGTGGAAGACATCATCACGGAGCACAAGCTGAGCGAGAGCTTCTTCGGAGGCGCGCGCACCAGATCTGCCCCCGACTCTTCCGGAGCCGGCTGCTGCATGTGTTACCCGGGGTGACCTGGGGAGCCCAAAACGCAGCTCAACCAGGCAAACCCACCAGCTTTGGTCCGTGCTGGCTGTTCCAGACTGTGGGGGTGGTGAAGCAGCCGGCAGCCGGCGGTGGGAGCGACCCAGGACGCGCCGGAGCGGCCTCGCGGCGCTGCCAGAGGATGGGTCTGCGGATCATTAAATCTCCTCTTGAGTGATTGCTGAGTGATAACAAAGCCAGAAAAAACTGGAAAAGATTTGAACGTCGATTTCTAGGAGGTGTCTTTGCGTCTTGGGATGTCGTATTTAAGTGCTTGTCCTTTTCCAACTTCATTTTCTTACTCCTTCCGAGAGAGATTTCTTACCGATCGACATGGTGAATATTAAACGTGTGTTTAACAATGGGGTTTTGTGCTAATCATGATGAATTTACTGACAATAATGGATGTGATGCTGATCGCTTTCATTGCTCAGTCCTCTGTGCCTTTTAATAATGGGGCAAATGCCAATGTTCAATCAGTCAGGTAATGCTTGATATATTTTTTTAATGCGGTTTATTACTGTCTGGCTTTTGTATAAACTTACAGGATGTTTGAGTCTTGGATGTACTGTATTTTTCCCCTTTAGTAAATTAACTAGGTGATTTATGACTTTCTATTTTTTTGGAGTTCTGTATGTCAAGATGTTTCTAAAATTGACTGTTGAAATAAAAACAATGAGTTGTTTTTCTTAAAAAAAAAAAAAGGCACACAGGTTTTGTTTAAAGTGCTTTTTATTTTGTTATGTAAGTTAAACCTGTCCCTTAAATGCTGAATCAAAAGGTAGAAGTAGTAGGAGCTGTGATTCTGGCTTGGGTGCTGCCTGCCTGGGGTTTTGGAGAGTCACTGAACATCTGTGCCTCCCTTGCTTCTCTCAGTCCACCAAGAGCTCTGGGGTTTTTTATTGGTGTTCTTTTGTCCTGAGCATTTCTCTGCAGTCTCTCCAGCCCCAGCCAGGCCTGCAGGCGAAATGCAAAACCTAATTATCGTAATATTTCAATTAAACTGAAGTCAGGATGAGAATAAAGCAGGTTTGTATCCTGAATCTAAATATCTGTTTTTCTGAACAGTCCGCTAAGAAAAACAGGGCAATATCTGATCTTATTCTCTCCTTGCTGCTTTTTGTTGTTGTTCTTATTTTTTTAAAAAAAAATATTGTCCTGGACATTTTTTTCTGCTTTCTTCAAAACTCAGCGTTGGCTGCTTAACTCTCTGCCTTCACCAAGAATTTCTGAGTGAATTTCATGCGTTTCCAGGAGCCAAAAAAGGACTCATCCAGTTCTTCGGTGTTCCTGATGGTTTCTGGGGAGAGAGATCCCAGTCCAGCACGGGCAGTGCGGGGTTGTTTCCTACATAGCACACTCTAGCGTTGGGCCCTGCACATGGCTGCCACTTATTTAATTGCTCCGTGTCCTTGTCACCCGAGTTTTCCTGGTCTCTGTCTTCAATAATGTGTTCTGGTAAGTTAAGAAGCGAGGTGTGTTTCAAGGGTGGATTTGTGTACAAAGAGAAGAAGGGGAAAAGGAGGAGCAGCTGGGGAAGATGGAGCTGACTGCTGGGGAAGGATGGGAAAATTGAAGCTGGAGTTGGTTTGTACTGGAGAGTGGACTGGGAAGGTGGGAATGACAAAGGTAGTTCTCCTTTGATGACAAAAGTAATTTTTTTTTTTTCCTAATAGTGTCTTGTAGATGTGGGGGTGGTGTGAAAGATGAGATATCCCGGAAAGCAGGAGGTGACAGAAGCGTGGTTAAACTTTAGGTGGTTTAAATGAAATGGGGAGAGTGTTTGGGGATACAGGAGAGCAATTATCCTTTAAAAAGAAAAGTTGTGGGCTGTACTGAATTTTCAGCCGTCCCCAGTGTCATTCACAGTGTTTGGGTGGGAGTGATGTCAACCTGACAACCACAAAGTAAACCCTGTGGGATTTTGTTTAATAAATGATTGATTCACAAACTATAGACCCTTCCCATTCCCTAGGATCTGAGGAAATTAACTCTTGGCTTTGAAGGCTGTGGTGACTGGAGGGAGGGATGATGCCTATTGGGAGGTGGCTGGAGGAGAGAGATGCAGCAGTTCTCTGCTCAGCTGCCTTCTCCAGAGAGCCGATGAGAAAATTGACTTCAGATGGGTGAAGAACGCTGATCTAATTCAATCCCTGTCCTCCTGGAAGCTGTGGCTGCTCCTCACAGATGCATCCTTAACCTGATTTAAGAAAATGCTCCTCGGCTGCTCCTTGAAAGACTGAGAAAACTCCACAAAACCCCAGAGCTGTGGATTATCCTGTACGTGTCCTTTTAAAGCATTCTGACAACTGTGCCAGCGGTTCGTGCTCCGTGCGTTCCTGCTTTCCGTCACCATTCAGCTAGAAAAAGAGATTTACCTCTCTACTTCAAGAGGCCGCGGAGGCACAGACTTGGCACGGCACTCGGGCCATGCACGCTGGCGAGCTGTGTCCCTGGCTGGGGCATCGTGCACGGTATCTGCTGTGCAGGCTGCTGCTGGTACTTGACAAAAAGTCTTTAATCGGCACAGATCCGGAGGAGAAGCGCCGAGCAGGTCTCCCTCTGGTGGTATGGATATGCCATACCGCAAGGCACGAATTAAATCTCTGCTCGCTGGGGATTAAATCTCTGCATCCCTGCGGCACCAGCGTTTCTTCAGTGGCCCTTTCCCCCGCTCTGCTTCAAGAAGCCCCTTTGTGCAGGCACAGCTTCCAAGGAAATCTCTCGCTAGCTCCGAACCTCTGCAGTGATTATCATCTGTTCGTGAGGCAGGGAGGGACGGGCACTTGGGATACAGCTGCTGGTTACAACTTCACCTTCGCTCCTCGGAGGCAGGATGAGCTAATTTCCCCCCGATGGGAAAAAATATCAGTGTTTAAGATCTAAAAACCATTTAGCTAAAAGTTGTTTTGTAGGTTTGTGTTCCTAAAGCTCCTTTCTTCACTAGGACTTCCCAGTGGTCACTTTTCTGCACCAGCTGATTATTCAAAGGTTCTCATGTGGGTTCAGGAATTGTTTGGGTTTTTTTTGGTAAGAAATAATGTGGTGGGTGTTCAACTGCAGAGGGCAGGTGCTCCCACTTGCTGAAATCCTGTGGGCTCTGCTGGGCTAGGGAGGTCACCTCGACCACAAGAACACCAGTGGCACGGGAAGCTGCTTTGGGTTTGCATCCTCATTTAATGTCTGTGCCTTCTGGAGGAGGGAGGGTGGCATCTTCATCTGTGGCGGGAGAGCAGTGCTGCTGTTTGTCTCGTCAAAATTACATTCGGTCCATCGTGCTGCTTAAAACTGACACAGCTCCATCTGGTTTTGCACTCGGGATGAAAGTACTGCTTGGGTTTGGATTCAGCTCCTGGCCTGAATTCTGCCTCTGCAGCTCTAAGGGATAAAATTTTGCCCCACAGCAGCATTAAGAGCCCTCGGCAAAGGCAGCTGATAAATCCCCTCAGGAAAGTGGGGGTCCTGTGCATTTCCAGCATGCTCCCTTGAAGGAGGTCCTTTTTTATTCTGTGCAAAGTTTTGTCCTTGAGGAAGAGCTGAAAGCTGCCATCCTGGAAAAGAGAACAGAGGAGCTGACCTGCCTGGGATGTGCACACCAGGACAAAGCTGCCTCATCCTTCTGGGCACTGGGTACTGGTTTTCTTATCCCACCCCCACCACAGTGCTCAGCCCTGCTTGGAGATTCCTTGTGGGTCAGCACCAGGGGTTCTGGGATGGGAGATTTTTCCTAGGGAAGCACAAGGAACTCCTGGCACCAGGTGAGCATCACTTTGCTGCAGTGTTCCCAGGATGCTCAGGGACTCTGCAGTGGGATCTGTTCAGGGCAGATCCCTCAGCTGGAGCAAAGCAGGAGCAGCACCACCTCCTCCAGCTTGAGGCTACACCTTCCTGGGTTAAAATAAACAGAGCACCCTGAGGGGTTTGGAGGGTGCTGGGGAAAACCTGCTGGCTGAAGGGAAAGAGCCAGGGGGAAAGGACTGGGGTGCCAGGTGAGGAAGGAGCCCTGTAAGGTCCCTGGAGCTATGTGCAGGCCCTGGCAGAGCTGTTGAGCTGCTGTGGAATATTGTTTTTTGGAGAAGTCTGTGTGCAGGGCTTTGAAGTTTCTGTGGTTTTTTCAAACACAGAAACTAATTTTTCCTGGGTTTTGCTGACTGGGACAGCTGCCTCTCCTCCTCTTTCCCAGTGGGGGTGTCGTGCTCTCTCTGGTCCCACGCAGCACACTCCTTTGCTGGGATGGGGAAGTGCAAATTCCAAGGGCCTCGTGCTGGTTTGCTGGGAAAGGTGCAAACCGTGCCTGGAGCTTGGCTGGATGAGTCGGGGAACACGGTCCTCTGGAGGAATGGCCAAATCCGTGGCGGAAGGGGAGAAGATGCAGGTGAGGAACTTCTGTGTGAGTTCTGAAAGCCTTGTCCCTCCTGGTCACAAGAGTACAGAGCCTGCAGGAAGTGTCCCTCAACCCAAGGCCGTCGCTGCTGGTGCTCACGGTGAGTTTGGCAGCTCTCATGCTGGAACTGGGCCTGTGAGACGCTGCTGCTGGGGTGTGCCTTTGCCTCTCTTGGGTCTTCTCCTTGCCCCTCTTGGGTGCTGAGGTGCTGTGCAGCTGCAAGTCCTCCTGGCTCATCCAAGGAGCACTCCCGGGGTCCTTCTCCCTGTGCATGGGGCTGGCAGGTGCACAGGCACAGCCCTGGGAAGGTTCCTGTGCTGTGCCCATGCTCCTCGAAGCTGACCATGGCTCAGGCAGAAGTGGTCCCTCTCCTGATGGTCCCCAGCTTCCCATCATTTGGTGTTTCCTAAAATAGTGTTAGTTTTCCAGGAAAGGCAGGTGAAATATCCAGGCCCCCCAAAACAGCTCCGTCTCTGGGCTTAGCTCATCTCCCAGCCAGCTGTTAGCTTATTTCCGTATAAAATGTATTTGTGCTGCTGAAAGCACCTGACTCACCTGAGGGAATGAGGCCTCTGAGGAATACTCTGTCTTAGAGAGCGAACAGGGACAAAGACACCAGGCTGGGTGGGATGTGCTGTCTGAGCCTCCCATGACAAGCGGTCCCCTTGCCCAGCAGTGGAAGCAGAGCTTGTCAGCACCCACGGGGTGCCCGCAGCACCGCTGTCACCCCTCATCCTGCTATCCCAACCCTGGCACCTTGTGAACGGGGCAGGATGTGGCCCTGCCACCCCCAGCCCGGTGACAGCAGCAGCGGCACGCCAGCCCCCCCACCCCAATTATTGTTGGGTGTCGCAAAAGACATTGAAAAGCAAGGAGGAGAGCTGTGAAGAGGGTCATTTTAGTGGCTCTTTCTCTCTTCTTTTTTTTTTCCCCCCCGAGAAGGAAGTTAGAAAAGCAGAGCCCTCAAAGCCGCATTGAAAGGGTGACAGAGACGGGATAATGCGTAAGACTGAGGGAAGGAATCTCAGAGCACTCGCCACGGTGTTTTAATGATCTGTTAACAATTGCCCCTTTCAGGGGAGAACATATGGTAGATGGTTTGCTTNCCTTTCAGGGGAAAAAATATTGGAGAGTGTTTGCTTTAAAAAAAAAAAAAAAAAGGACAAAAAAAGAAAAAAAGAAATTACTTCAGAAACTTAAATGATGGTGGAAAATGGTGGGGATTGCGGTGAAGAGCTGGGGGAGGGAGGTGTAGCCCCCGGAGTGAGGGGATGTCAGATGATGAGAGGATGTCAGATAATGTATCCCTGAGCACGGGGGCTTTGCTGGAGCCAGAGTCCCCGAAAAACACCGGTACCCGGGAGCTGCTGGGGGTGACTGGGGCTAGTTGCCCGACAATGAAGGAAAATGATGAGGGTGCTGATAAAACCCAGGAAGCTGCTGGGACCTTTTAGGACATGGGCTGGAGCATCCCCCCCTCCCAGGTCGTGCTCAAGCCCAGCTGCGCGGGCAGGGCTGGTCCTGCTCCCCTCCCTGCAGCTGGGGCAGATGGTGACAGTGCTCTGGCTGCACGCAGGTGCCGAGTGCTTCGAGGTTTCCGTGCTGTTACCTGCCTTGAGACCATTGCCTTTCTCCCACTGCAACCTGTTGGCATGAGTTTAAATTGTGGCTCACCAAAATCACGCACACAGGCTGGTGGTAACTTGTCTTGCAGAGCTGGGCTGCAGCTAAAATACTGGGTTACAACTGCAGTGTTTTGTGTGAAAATACACTGATTTAACAAAAAATTGTTGCAAATACATAATTTCTTATTGAGATACAGGAGTCAGTGAGTGCTCACCTTTACAGAGGTCCTGGCATGGGGTAGCAGGAGGGGCTGTGCTGCTTGTGGGCTCCCCAGGTTCATTGTACACCTGGACTTGGGGAAGCAAATGTTCCCATCTGGATATAAAATCGTCTTCTGCTCAGCACTGCAGTAGTACAGGACAGGAGAAGGCTCCAATTCAAAGGTTAGGAGTCTGGCAGATGGAGTCCAGTGGTGGATGAAGGGTTGGGAGAGGGGAACCAGCATGGGGTGTGTGCAGATGGGCAGGAATGGCTGAGGAAAGCTGCGATGGGGCACCACGGCTGCCTGGCAGGGACACCAGGGCAAGATGGACCAGAAGAGGGGCGTAAAGATGTGGGGAAGGGAGCAAGGGAATGGCAAAATTAGAGCAGAGAAAGGGATGATGCTTTCTGAGACTGAGAGAAGGGAGGAGATGGGAAGAGATGGGGCTGGCACAGGGCTGGTCAGGGAGGGGTTGGGGTCACTCACCGGGAGTGTGGGTGTTGCTGGGATTGGTGTGGGAGCTGCAAACACATTAAACCATGTGGGCCGGTCATCACAGCACTGTAGGGTGCCAGATGTGGATGGCACAGCTGAGAATGGCGATGGGAGGATCATGAGCTGGTTACCAGTAAGTACATGAGGCCAGTGGGAAAATATCCACACCACGAGTGTGAGTCACATCCCTCCTGGCAGGAGGGGTTTGACTTGAGCAGTGACCCCTGCACCCCACTGGGCACATCTCTCTGTGGTGGCAGCGACCTGACTCCAAATTCAGTTGGCAAAGAAAGGGTTAAAGCCTCCCCCATCTTGCTCTGTTTCATGCTGAGGGCTTCGATGAGGCTCTGTAGAGGGGTGAGTGGTGTGTGAGTCCTTTTTTCCAGATTGGACAGGGTATTTCCTTCCAAACTCCTGGTTTTTAGCAACTTTTTTGCTTCTCAAAAGCCAGCTCTGGTGGATTCTGGTGTGTTCAAAGTCTGACCGGTGGAGCCTCTAAATCAAGAGAGGAAAGCACATCTTTAATTATTTTTGGAGCCCAGGAAGGACCATCTGCCTGTTTGATGGGCAGCTGGAGAGTGAGGAATTTCAGAGAGAGCCCATATGACCAGTCTGCTGTGCTTATAACCCCATCACTCATCAAAATGCCAGAAGTTGTATTTTCATCTTTAGAGGAGTGAAGGGCTGGTCAGGAACGTGGCAGTCTGAGCTCAGCATATCCAAGGTCTGTAATTATTCATTGATGGCCAGAGGAGAGTTGATGCAAACGAACACTGAAGCCTCAAGCCTGTGTGTGTCCAGCTGGTGGCTGGTAAATAGACCACTGCCAGCTGGTGAAGTCTGAGTTGTGGTGGTGGTGGTGGTGGGTTCTGTCAGACCTCGCCAGAAACTTGGTGTAAAGTTTAAAGAAGTTGGAAAACCCAAGTGAAGGAGATGTGTAACCCAACCTGTCTGCCCAGGCTGTCGTCAGGGTGGAGGAGAAACCCTTTCTTCTGGCAGGTGAGACAGGCTGGGGCAAGGAGCCACTCGCCACAACTGGGGAGGGGAGCAAGCCTGGCAGAGCTGGGAACGACAGGAAGAGACTGGCTCCCAGAGAAGTGAGGACCATCCTTCTCTGCCTGGGTAGATGCTTGGATGGTTGAATGAATACTTTAAGGTAACAGGTTTCACAGGACCAGCACTTAGCTGACCCTTTTGTGCTTGGCATTTGTTCCCTGCCTTTCCTCTCCATGGTGTTTCTTTTCCTTTCCTCTCTCCTATCTGGAGATAATCCAGTTTTTTCTATGCTAAAGACTGTTGCATTCTGATCCAGAATGTCTCAGAACAGCTGTCTGCCCTTGCAGCCTCATGAAGGCATCTCCTGTCAGGCTGTTTCGAGGGCACATAAGCACGGAGAGAAGTTTATTGTAGGGTGGGATTGCACACTGAAAACTCTTGGGCTTTCTATCAGGGCTTCTCCTCTTCTGGTGAAGTGACAGCATCCCCTATCCCAGGGCTTGTTTCTCCTTGCATAGAATCACAGAATTCTAGAATGGTTTGGATGGAAGGAATATTGAAGATCGTCTAGCTCCGCTCCCTGCTGCCATGGGCAGGGATGCCACCCACTAGACCAGGTTGCTCCAAGCCCTGTACAACTCAGCCTTGGATGATTCTAGGGATGGGGCAGCCACAGCTTCTCTGGGCAACCTGTGCCAGGGCCTCCCCACCCTCACAGGGAAGAATTCCTTCCCAATATCCCATCTAACCCTGCCCTTTGTCAGTGTGCAGCCATTCCTCCTTGTCCTGGCACCCCATGCCTTTGTCCCAAGTCCCTCTCCAGCTCTCTTGGAGCCCCTTCAGGCACCGGAAGGGGCTCTAAGGTCTCCCTAGAGCCTTCCCCTCTTCAGGCTGAACACCCCCAGTTCTCTCAGGTTCTCTCATAGCATAGGTTCTCCCAGCCCTTGAAGCATTTTCGCGGCCCCAAAAGGGGCATTTTGATGCATGAAAACGTAACAGGCGCTGACGACCGGTCCTACTGGCTCTCTCTGGAACTTCCACCCCTCAGCTGCCCATTAAACGGACAGACCGTGCTCTATTGTGCCCAGCTCAGCGCTCACCAGGTAATGACCGACTCCCTGAGGCGGCTCCTTCCGTCCCGGCGGGCATTCCTGGCCCCTGCCCGTGGCCGACTCCCTCCCCGGGGCCGCGCCGCTGCGCCCGCCCGTGCGCTCCGTCGGGCGGCTCCGGGGGACGCGCTCCAGCCGCCTCTTGCCGGGGCTCGCCTTTCCTCTCCAGTTTGGTTTTTTTTATATATATATATATTTATTTTTGCGCCCCTTCTTCTCTCACTCTCGTAGGAAAAGGAGGAAGGGGGGAAGGAAGGGAGAAATATTGTTTGGATTCACAAAGGGGGGCATCTGGTGCACCTTGCGCCTGGCATCTGTGCTCCTTGTGTCCCGAGCAGCGCGCTCGCACCGGGGCGAGGGGCAGGAGGGGCCGGCGTGCATCTGTTGGGCTCCACAATAAAGTCACAAAACAGCGGCGCGGGCCCGGCCCCGCCGCGCTGCCCTCTCAAAGGGGGACGCGGGGCTGCGGCTCCCAGGTATTATGCGCGGGGTAGGTAGGGCCGGGGCAGCAGCTGCTCCGCCGACCCGCCCGACATATGGCAGCGCAAATCACGGTACCTCCTGAGCAGCCCGGCCGGGGGGAGCGGGGGAAGGACGGGGCGGCCCCCGGGGCAGGTGCCTCCGCCGTGCGCCCGCCGCTGCCACCGCCGCATCCCCGGCCCCGCCGGCGCGCACCGGTGGCCCAGGGTTGGTTGGACGGCGCGGAGCGGCCGGCGGCCCCCGGACCCTGGGGTCACCCCCAGGATCGAGAGCGGGCCCAGCCTTATCTGCCCTCCCCTCTCCCGAGCAAACAGCCCCCGGCGGGCGGGCGGACGGGCTGCGGCCGAGCCCCGGCTCGCCAAACGTTCCCGACGCCTGGCAGGCGAGGGATGCGCCGGGGCCGCTCTGGTTACCATATGTTTTCAATAAAATAAGACAAATAGGGCCGAGAGATAGGGATTGCAGTAAACCTGTTATAAAGCAGCATAAACCAGGCCAATGTAAACGGCAGCAGGGCCCCTCCTGGAAGGGCCGTTGGGTGCCAGCTCCGCACCGGGCGGCCCGGCCAGGTGTGAGCGGGAGCCCGCAGCGGTGCCCCCGCAGGTTTTTATCACGTTCGTGGTAATATGGTGCTTGTTATGCTAACTATGAGTAAACATCCCCGGCCGGGCTTTGTGGCGACAGGAGGGAGTTATCGGAAAGTGGCAGTGGGAAGGTGATTTAACAATAAAGTTGTCTTGTTTGCCAGCAGGTGATGTCTGCCCCCAGCCCCATGATTAATGCTTCCCAAAGTACTCCACTTTACAATCTCTTGTAATTATTTATTAAACGAAATCTATTTATTATTATTTTAGCAAACAGCGGTACCAGGTGGGGCTTTCTTTTCCTCTTCAGCTTTTGTTTGAAGGACGTTTGAAGTGGGCAGTCTGAGGCTTGGAAACTCGCTCGCCAGATTTTTTTGTCATCCAATTGCACAGGCACAAAAAAAAC
>VZTF01001476.1:1188843-1223509 GCA_013397755.1 Cnemophilus loriae
CCCCGGGCCCTGGGACTCGCCCTGCCCTGCGGCCCCGCCGCCCGCCGCCCTGCGCCGCGGCCCCGCCGCCTTCCCCGCCTTCCTCTGAGCCCGCCGCCCGGCCAATGTCCCCCCGCTTGTGGCCTTCAAAGAGCCGGCGGGGCGGAGCGGGGACTCCCCGCGCTGCGCGCCGGGGGGCGGCGGGAGCCCCGCTCCCCCCCGCCCCGTCCCGTCCCGCTCGGCTGGAAAGAGCAGCGGGAGCGGGCGGACAAAAAGAAATCACGGTTTTGTACTCGTTAACGGTAAATTATATTAATTTGTCGCTATCGGTATTTATTGATTATATTTCGTAACAAATATGTATTTTGTATATAAGAGTATTTTTAGCAGCGGTGGTCCAGCTGTCTGCACCCGCAGCTATATTTTGGGTTTTCTGAAGAAGAAGAGGAAAATAAAGCGCGTCGCGGCCAGACCTGTGCAGCGCCGTGTTTTTATGACCGAGGGCTCTCCGGGAGTTTCAAAACCGCGCGCACCAGCGCCGGGGAGGGCAGCGCCGGCCCCGCGGGGGCTTCCTCGGGGCCCCGGGCGGTGTGCCCGGTGCGGGGTCGCTCCCTTGCGGGGGAAGAGCGGCGATGGAGAGCGGCGCAGCGGGGTCCCGCGCCTGTGCGCACGCCGGCGTGTGCCCGGCGAGGCCCACGCTCGGATTCCAAACCGGCCCCTCTCTGCAGGTGCCTTTTCTCGCAGAGCCGCGGCCGGCCCCGTCCCACCGTCTCCAGGCGAGGTGTGCCCGGCTGCGGGGCTGTTTTGAGGACGTCCCTGCGGCGCAGCGCTCCAGCACCTGGAGCGGTGCTGGTGCCCGGGGCAGCGTCGCCTCAGGCCGACCCCCTCCTCCCCGGGGGCGAGTTTAGCCGGGGCAGGCGCGGGACCGAGGGCAGCAGCCGGAACCTGAAGCCCTGAGCGGGGGCTGGAGGCGGGGGGAGCGTCAGGCCAGCTAAAAGGGCAGGAGACGGGAAGGGCACTGCCTCCCCTGCCACGGTCACAAGAGAACCCGCATGAATTCCGTAAGCCCTTCCCGGCCCTCTCCTGCCGGGACTCAATTTGTAGCTGGTAGATTTACGGCCGGGCCGCCTCCCCGCTCCGCGCTGCCTCGGCGGGGCGGCCGCCGCTAGACAAAGCGGCCCGCGAGGCCAAAAGCCCATTGTGATGCTAATTGTTCTCAGCTGAGCCCGTTTGCCCGCGGCAAAGAGACGCTATTGAGGCAATTTGTAGAACAAAAGAAATTTGGTTGCTGGAAACAAAGCTGCACGCACAAACATCCCCCCCCACCAAAAAAACCCGCACAAAACCCTCACCCTCCCGCACCGCAACAAAAGAGGCGAGAGTGGAACCTGACCGGGTACGGCATCCCGGGGTCCTTGTCGCGCCGCTTCGCCACCCCCCGTCCCGCCGATGTGGGGGCAACCCCGGGGACCCCCTTCCTTCCCCCGCTTCCCCTTCCTGCGCGCTGCTCCCGCTCCCCGGGGACCATGGGGCGGGCTGGAGTGGGGCAGAGCCAGCGAGGTGGGGAGGGCTGGGTGGCGGTGGGTGCGCGGAGCAGCCCCGGCGCCCCGTCCCGCACCGGCGCCGCGGGCTCTGGCCATGGTGCTGAAGGCGGGACGGGGACACGGCGGGGTTGTTCCCTGGCGGGGCTCAGCCTTCGGGGTCTGCCCGGGCCGACACGGGGTGATGCGGAGCCCCTCCCGACGTGTCTCTCCCGGGAGCTGCTGGGGTGCTGTCCGTTCAGGTGGGCCGTGGGGGACATCGCCCAGTCCTGCGGTGAAGGGAGAGGCCGGCATGGCCCTGGTGCTAACCAGGCGCTTTGCAGATCAGAAAACACACGGGGCTTGGTGGGTTTTGGAGAAGCAGTGACCTCTACTTCTGCACTCGATCCAGCCTCGGTCACCAAACTGTCCCACGGAGAGGAGCTGCAGGCGTCCCACACACATGGGAGGAGGGAGCAAGGGCACCACGGTGCCAGTGTTGACAAGCAAGGTGAGCAGATCTCACTTTCTACTTGACCCTTTTTGGAGATCTGCACTTTCTGCTGCCTCCTGGGACCCGCCCATCGATGCAGAGCCCCCCTCCTTTGCCTATTCACTGCTTCGAGAAGAAACACCCACACTGCTGCAGAAACACAGGCCGTGGGGCAAGGCTGAGGACCAGGAAAAGGCCGTGTGTGCCTATCTCTGTGTGTACTCTTACGGTCCTGAACGTGATCTATCTGTGTCGTAGATCAGATAGGCAGAATGAAAGACCTAATAGTATTCCTGCCCCTTCCCCCCTTTCGGGCTGAATTGTGTATTGTTTTCGTACTCTAACAGTCTGCAAAGTGCTCCAAGGCCTCTGTGTGTGGCCACAGGCGAAACACCGTCATTATTTGGGTGATAAAATCATTTAATGTTTTCCCTGCTAGTGCAGCTCCCCTCTGGTATCTCTCTACAGGAGGTATCATATTGCCCTCGCTGTCTGCGTGTACCGTGGGACTGAGGAGGATCACAACACACTCACTTATCTGCAAAAGTAGCGTTCTTGCAAAATATGGCAAAAGAGAATTCAGGGTGGACACGGGCAAGAAAAGAAGCGAGAAGAGCACGGCAGTCCAGCGAAGAGCAGGTATTATGAAAGTCCACAAAGATGTCTATACTGCTATATTTTCAGAAAGGGGTCACTAGAGTAGGTTGTACTGCATTGCTGATTCTTTTTTTTCTGGAGACTTAGGATGCTTCTGGTCTTCCAGCCGTGGGGCTGTAGGTTGGGGGTGGATGAGGGGGAGAGGGGGGCCGGATTTACTACCTCTAGAGAACTAGTGACTTCTTTAGGGGCTTGAATGCGTTTTTTTTCCCCCTTTGCCTCCACATTATTAGGTTAATCATTGCTTGAACCGGTTGCTATGGTTTTGGCAAACCCATGGAAACTTGATAATGAAGACTGAAAGACTCCTTTTCCATTTATCTTTTCTCTATGTTTAGTGCATGATGGTCTCATTTCTCTTGACGGGGCTGTCCCAGCGCCAGTGCCCGGCTTTTATAAACCACGGCTGCTGTAATGGCCTCCGGACTTTTTGATGTGGGAGAAACAGGTGGCTGCTGGGACCGCGGCCGTTTCGGAGGCGCAGGCTTGTGCCCTCACATACTTGCAGGCGACAGGATGAAAGCCAGCTTAGCCTGGGCCCCGCCACGTTTGGTTGCTGAAATCCCACTCCAGGTGAACTCGACTTTTATTTTTGCAGCCAGGGTGGAACGCTTCCCTACAACCTGATGTTTTCATGCCCTCAATATTCAGTTTTAGCTCTCCTTCTGTTTAGACAAGAAGGTCTAAACATCAGTTGGACTTGATGATTTTAAAGATCTTTTCCAACCTTAACAATTCCACAATTCTACGATTTTTCGAATGTGTGGTATCATCGTTTATTACAGAAATAAGGAGACTTTATACCTGTCTCCCTCTGAATCTTCCCTCTCCTCTGTGGCCGCTGAACTCTGGCTTTACAGGTATTCAGCAAACTCCGGCTGTGGAGTCTCCTGCGACTGTCTCACCAGTGCCCTGTTCTAGCCAAGGTTAAAATCGGGGATTGAGGATAACAAACAGCTGAAAACAGAGGCTGTAAATTATTTGCATGGTTCAGAGAGGCCAGGCTCATTGTCAGGGCCAGGGAAGGGGAAACACCCAAGTCCTTTCCTCAGCAACAGACTCATCCCCCTCCTCCTCGCTCCTGGTCGGTTCCCTCGTGTCTGAAGGCTGGCAAGAAAATGAAGGTGATTCGAATAATCCCAGGGCAATTCCTCTGACCTCAGGCCTCCACTCTGTGCTCTAAACACGGCTTTAAGTGAGTTGCTTCCTGCCCTCTCACATTGTCTGCCTCTGACACTGCAGTCAGGTTTCTCGGAGGAGGAGGAGGCTGCAAACCGCTGCCTGTCCCCTCCACGCCACTGGGAACCAGCGAGGGCTCCTGCAAGCAAAGCAGACCCTCTCACCTCTTCCAAAGTGCGTGGGGGCACGCCCGCGTCCCCCAGAAGTGCTCCTGTGCCGGGCCATGGCAGGATGCTTGGCTGCGGCTGCACTGTCCGCACGTTTCGGTGTAGCCGTGCTTGCCGGCAGAGAAAAGGCAAAGAATCGGGATTCTTTCACATGATCAGCCTTCAAAAGTCTGCCTTTCCCCCCCTCCTCCCAGCTATAATGACAATCCAAAGAGTTCCTGATAGGGTTTTAAAAGATGCTTATTCATTCACCGTCCACCAAGCATGAAAATCCAGCTCATTTGTTCATTTGTAGCCATTCTTCGCCCAAACGACCCCACAGGGGCTGAAGCCTGTTGCCGAAAACTTGTCACTCACACTTTTAACTTCTTTTTGTTGTACTTCTCTTTATTTCATTCTTCTGGGTCCCCACCTCCGCCACCACCCCACCCTCTCCTCCGGTCACAAAGGCAAGTCTGGGAAGCTCTTTAAAGCCGCAGTGCCCCCTTTTAAAAATCAATACAAAAAAAAAAAAAAGCGCAATGGCTGAAAGGAGATCCCAAGTTTGTGTAAGGAAGGGGGAAACTCCATCCTGTCTGCACAGCAGAGATGGGGAGCGCAGAAGGGGGTATGGGGCTGGGTGCCAGTACCCCTAAGCCACCTTAAGCCTTGCCCGGGCTTTGTGTGGTGCCCTCACCAAAAGAGTTGGGCCTTTCTGTGTCAAAGGAAACATATCCTGAGGGTTTTAGGGGCTTTTAAAGAGAGGTCAAAAGCATCGACCAAGCAGTGAGCTCCCTGAGGAGCAGCCACTGACACGGCCTCTCTGGCCACGGTGTCCTCTGCTCAAAGGCTTTGCAGCCCAGAGCTGATGTGACAGCTCTGCTTTCTAACAGGAGTGCTCTGCACTGCCCTTTGGGAGCTGTGTGCTTCCCGGTGCACAGGAAAGGGGTAGATCAGTGTGCACGTACGTTTTGAACTGGGCTACACCGTGCTAACTAATCTCTGAGCAGGTTCTATCTGCTTGTGAATCCAAGTCCCTGGCTGGCTAGTTGGACTCTTCTCAGTTTAAACTACTTAGCGATGCTCGTCCTTCCCGGAGGAGGAGGAGGTGTGTGATAACACCTCTAGCATCTTTCTTCATTCCTGGACACACAGCATCCTTCGGTGGGTTTTATGGCAAAAACTCAGTGTTGCCTTTGCTTGGGTCACTCTGCCTCCCTAGTTATTCTCTCACCTGGAATGTCCCTAGAAAACCCGTGTGGGGACAAGCAGGAGTGTGAGTTTTCCCCTTAGGAACTTTCTGGCCCCTCTAAGCTCCGTACACCCCCACAGCGGTGTTTGCTGGGCCACGGGAGAGAGCAGAGTGCTGGGGATGAGACATTTGGAATCACCTCAGCCGCCCCATCATCGCTGGAGATTCTGCCTGGTCAAAGCAAGGAGCTCCTCTCCCTGAGGGACACACAGAAGTTTCGTGGTTAATGGTCCCCACCGATATTTCTGACTGCATTTAACCCTTGAAGCCAGGGGTTGTGCAGCTGCAGCCATGAAGAATCGCTGCCTTTTGTTTTCATTTCAGCCAGAGCTGTGAGGCTTTACCTCATTTTCCTGAGGCCTCAGATGTGATTCTGCCCAGACTTTGTGCCGCTCTCTCTGAGCTGGCCCCAGCACGGGGAATCACACCTCCACCTTCAGCCTAAAGGCTGTGGGTGAAATGTGGGCTGCTCACCCGGGTTCAGCTTGTTATTTCAGATGGAAACTGCAGGGAAATTCTCTCTCCCCTCCTTCCCATCCTGTGTTCACAAGCAGAGCTTATTTTCGCTCTTCCTCAAGGCACCACAGTCTTCAGTACACAAATTTCAGTGGAAAAAGTTGCCACCAACATGCCCTGGTATAAAAGGTGGTCCCCTCTCCAGGGCAGGGGCAATGGCACGAGCTGACGAGGAGAAGAGAAACCCTCTCCCTGTCATCTCCCAGGTACCAATCCATCACCCCCAGGCGCCGGGCACCAGGGCCCAAGCCCTGCCGCTCCCTCCCTGGGCAGGCTGTTTCAGGCACCGAGACCTCACGCCTGCGGGACAGGGGGAAGATTAATGGGGCAGGTGCTGGTGCCCAGAGCTGGCTCTTGCCCTGATAAGGTGGGAGCTGAGATAGCGCTGGGTCAATACTCAGCGGTGGCCACCTGGAGCTGTGGCTGGAGCCACCTGAGGGGCTCCAGCGAGGAGAGGGCACGGGGGGTCCTTCCCCCCCGCGCAGCCCAGCCGTGTCCTGGGGCAGACGCAGCTGCTGTACCTCACCACAGCTCCTTGCGCCGCGCTGGTGGAGCGCCCCCGCTCCCGGCTGGACCCCCGGGCCTCCCCCAGCCATCTGTTCCCCCTGCCCGCTCCCACCCATCGGCTTTCTCCACACAGCCCGGCTCCTGGGGCAAAGCCAAGGTTTCAGCCTCCCCCACCGTTAATAATTCCCGAGGGATCGCGGCGTTCCCATTTATCACCCTCCCTCCAAACCCCAGCTGTTATTTATGTGCGTGCCCCCCTCGCCTTTCCCAGTGCTCTGCTATGCCCTCGCTGCATCCCGTGATGCCCCAATGTCCCCGCATTTTGGCAGGAGGGGCCTTTGCATGTGTGGGGGTCCCACCATCAATCCTCCCCACTTGAGGCACCAGAGCTTGGAGATAAATGGTACCGCTGGCCGCACGCACTCAAACCGTGAAAAGGCACCTGTTGCTGGAAAAAAACTGCAACCCAGGTTATCCAAAACCTTTTGCGGTTCGAAAAAGCTGCTGTGGTAATAAACCCTGAGGTGGTTCATCCTCGCCTGCTCCTGGAACTTGGTTTTGTTGAACATTTGATGGTGGGTGGGTGCCATGGGACGAGTCTGCCAAATTTTATTAATATTTTCTTTGAGGAGCAGCATGCTTCTGGCTGCAGGTTACTTATCCCTGCTCTTGGAATCTGTAGCTGGGAGATGTCCCTGCCTTGCCCAGCTCACTTGGGGGAACTTTATCTCAGTGACCTGGGAGACTCACAGATGGGACCCTGGGGGTGCAAATAGCAACACTATAAATACATTTTTTGAGTGCACTTTGGCACATACTGCCACCCTGCAGTATGGCCTCTGCACTATCACAAGAGGAACCTTTTGGAGCGTTTTCTTGTTTTCCCATGGTCTGTCCCTGCTCGCCTGTGGGATGCTGTGCTGTCCCGGCTGCCCCACGCCGGGCTGCACGGCCGATTAGGGACCCTCTTTGTCACCTAATTGGATTTTTCTCCCCTTGTTAGCCCGCAATGAAAATGTCACGGGCTGCAGGGAGGTGCCCATTCATCTCCAATTAAATTCGGTCCCCTCTCGGGCGAGCCGCGCCGCTATTCACCCCCCAGCAGGCAGCTGCCGCTCACCGGGGGATGCAAGAGGGGTGCTCCGCCCGCAGCCACCCCGGGGCCGGCCGGGGTGCCAGGGAAGGGGGAAGATGCCCACGCTTGGAAGGACACGCGAAGGACTGGGGTCTGCGGAGCCCCGGGTTCTCCGCCCAGGTGGTCCCCAGGCTCGCTGGGGGATTTGCGGGCCGTGCATGGCGGTGCCTTGCCAGGAGGTGGTGCTGGGACCCTGCGCCCTCGGCCTCGGCCGGACACGGGCCGGGATGCCGGGCTGTGGGCACGCTGCCTTTTGCAGGGAGCCATCGGTTGTAGGGGGCTGCGAGGGGACGGGGGAGGCGATGCAGGAGAGGAAGGAGCCCTCCACAAGGTCCCGATGGAAAAGCAGGGAGATATGGTTCAGACCGGGAAGGACCCTTCCCCAGGAGCAGCGCGCCAGGGAAGCCTCAGAGACAGACACATAGACCACAATTTCTGCCTGAAGAGCAGTATTTTGGGGAGGTTTTCGGTCCCCTGCTGCTCTGACATTGCCTAAGCTCGCTCATGAACCCCCAAACCCCAGTGCAGCCAGGGGAAGGGACCCCAGGCAAACGATGCTGCAGCCAGCGTGTGTTAGAGACGGTTTCTTAGCTGAGCGCTGAGAAGTTTCTTGCACGCCGGGTTGGGGAAGGGTGTTTCATAAACGGCAATTATAGAGCTGTCAGCCCCCTAAACGCAGCCGCAGAGGGGCAGCTGGTCTGTAAAACCGGATCTCAGGTCAGGTCGTCTTGGCCACCAGGCGCTGGGGAGCGAGAAGGCGATGCAGAGGTGACGGGAATCGGGCTCTGCCGTGGGGTGGGCTCGAGCTGAGCCCTCGGGCCCGGCTACCTAAGGGCTGCCTAATTGCCCCTTCACCCTCGGAATAAATAAGAAAGAGCAGGGCTTTTTTTGAATGCACCGTATGACTAGAGAAGGTGAAATTATTTGTGGCAAACAATGGTGTTGATAACTTTTTCCGCTCCTCGCTTTCCTGCGAGTAAACATCTATTCTTACTTTTATAAAAGCCTCCAGCAGCCAGGATTGTTTCTGTCCTGACTGGACGCCTCCCAGCCGGGGAAAGCTTTCCTGTTGCCTGCCCAAATTCCTCCTCAGTGATCTGCTAAAGCCCAAAGCGCCTTTGCCTTTCCCTGAACCACACTTGCACCCGAAAACCTCTGTGACCTAAACTTAGCAAAAAGCAGATAAAAGAGCTCTGGGGCTCCCCGGGGAGAATTAATGATCTGCAAACAGACGGATACTCACAAAATGGTTTTTTCTCTTGCTCTCCTCCCCTCTCTGCTGCTGACATATATATTTGGAGAGACACTTGGAAAAATGTGCCCCCGGGTGTATGGTCCCCTAGAGAGATTTGGGATATTGCAGGGGTTCACCAGTGCTCCAAGCAGGCGATGGACAGGGAGGAGGAGGAGGAGAAGGGGTCCGTGGGAGCATTGGGAAGGGAAGACCATTAATTTCCTTACTGGAATGATTTCTGCCAGTGCTGCCTGGGAATGGGGATCCTCAAAATCCACCCCATGGAAAAGCAAAGCCAAGCAATGGAGGTGAGCTCACTGCTGCCTTGGCTCACAGTGTGATTGTGTCACTGGCCAAGCTGTGAAGCCAGGGCTCCTGCTCCAAGATATTTTTATTGCCTGGGAACCAAACTGAGGAAAGGTGTGGCTTGTTTTTATTTTGTTTTTCCTTCCCTATCTTTATTTGACCAAATCCAGGAAAACTCAGGGGATGGATTACATTTCGGAGCAGCGCAACGGGCTCTGCTTCGCAGACAGCTCCAGACAGTTCACAGGGCCACAGAGATGCTGCTCGTAGTCCTCTTTCCCTCAAACTGTCATTTTTCACACGCCTCGATGGTGTTAAAGATGAATGCATCAGGTTCCCCGGACCAGAGGGTGGGGGAACCCTGGGGAGCCCCGGCTTGCCAGCTCCCGCAGGAAGGAGCAGCTGCTGGCCGCCTAAAACGGGCTGGTGCGTCACAGCCAGAGGTTTCTTGGCACACACCGGGAGCCCCCGAATACGCTGCAGGACAATACATCAAGAGGGTGAAAAAAGCCAACAATATCTCAGGAAGCAGCCCGGGACACTGCAGGGAAGAAGCCTGATTTAGACCATTTCCTGGCCTGAAGGTCTGTGCCATGGCATGGCTGCGGCTGTCCTGTCCAGACTCGTTGCTGGAGTGGCTGGATGAGATGGTTTGCAGCTCCCCACATATTTCTTCACCTACTTATTTGTCAGTTATTTATTATTTTGTCAAACTGCTCAGTTTTTGCATTTGCACTATTCCCAAGCAGGCTGGCCCAGGCAGAAATAAGATCTGCTAATGGTGTGTGGAGAAACCTGGGGGAGGTGTCTGAGGGGGGAAAATACGCGTTTCTTATAGCACTGGCCAAATTTGCCTCCTGTGGCCTGAGTTTGTGCCCTGCCAATGCTTGCCACCTCTTCTTCCCCCTCTCCTGGCTTCGGCGGGGGGATTCCCGTGGGAGAGCAGCGCGTCTGTCCCCTCTGCCACCGGCACCGCTCCTGCTCTCTGCTCTTCCCCGTCCCATCTCCCGCTGTCACATCCGCACTGCCGGCCCTGGTAAGGCCACGGCAGTGACCTGGCTTTGCTGCAGAAGCGGAGATTTGCAGAGAGCAAATTAAAAATCCAAGCAGCTGGGAGGGGAAGGGGCTGCGCTGCCTTTCCCGCTGCTCCCCCTGTACTTTTCACCCCGGCAAGGTCAGCCCTGTAAAACACAGGCGGGGGAACCCTGTGGCTTCTTGATTGCTGTTGGTGTAACCCCCCTCCAGGATAATCTCACCAGTGGAAACAGAGTTTGGCAGAAACAGGGTTGGGGAGCTGCGTTTTTGCTGTAGGGCATTTTGGAGTAAAGCCCTGCTTTCACCCTCGGAACCCTGTGCTCCTCCAAGACACCTCTGCCCTGTAGGATACCTCGGAAAAGCATCAGCCAGGTATTTCATATTCCTAGAAGCTGGATTGTTTTCCCAGTTCTTTTTATATCTTTATATATACATACAAGATTTTAAAAGAATTTAGTTTAAAAAAAAAAAGCCTTGGCCATGGGGCTCATCTCTCCGGAGCCAAACTGCACGACCTCAGTCAGAACAACCTGATGGGTGTACTTCAACCACTAAGGCACAGCAACGTACTTTTGGTTTAATATTTGTATCAAAATAGGAGTTAAAGAGCCCTTTCTCAACACTTATTACTCTTTATATGGCTTTCATGACTTTATTAACTCCAGTCAGCATTCCTAAGTGTTTCTTCCCTAAGTTTTCAGCTGAAAAACTTTTACCTGGACTAAATGGCCATGCTCCTGCTCTGTGTGAGTCTAGGGGCTTGTAAAGGCTCTGACGAGCCGGCGAGCAGGGTTTTGGGAGCAAGCAGCCCATGGCAGGTAGCCCCAAGCCTCTGCTAAGGGCTCCCCACCACACCTCTGCCTTGGGTCTGTGCAGAAGGGCTTCTCCGCATCCCCAAAAGGCTGAGAAATGCTTATTGGACAGCCAGAGCTTTTCCTGCTACAGTGAGATGGGATGGAAGCTCCTTTCCCGTGGCAGGGATGTGTCTGGAGAGGCCTTGTGCATTCCAGTAATTCCCCCCAATTACTTTAATTTCCCTTCCCTCCCGTTTTCTGTAACTCTGCTCTGCTGCGCGTGATGATGAAAGGTATTTTAACTCCGAAAGAAAAAACAGACCATGCAAATCAAAGTCTCTTTTTTTAGAGCTTCTCGGAATCGGAGAGGCTGGGGGCTAATAAAATCCCGAGTTACGAAGTGCGGCGGAGGCTGAAACCTTCCCACTCGTCCCACAGCGAGGGCGGAACAGGGACCCATTCATCGCGGAGCCGTGTCCCATGGAAAAGCCGAGGGGCAGCCCGGTGATACAGGCGGCACCGCCGGAAAGGCGAGGAACAGGCTGGGCTTTGTCAGAGGTGGCTGGAGAGGCGGCTTTGGCGATGCTGGGATGTGCCGGACCCGGCTGGCACCTGGATCGGCGGCGGCCGGGGGAAGAGCCGACGGCCCCGCACAGGTGCCGGGGCTCCCTGCGGCAGGAAGGGCAGCCAGAGCTTTCCCTGTTCTTCAGGACTCGGCTCATGCCCGAGCTGAGCTTTATCGGCCTGGCAGGGCAAATAAAGAGGCTTTTTGCCCCGAGTCCCTGCCCTACAGACCACAGCAGGCTCAGCCAGTGGACGCTCTGCAGAGCAAGGGTAACTTAGGACTGTGCTTTGGTGATGGGCTAAGAAAGTCTGTGTGCACTAATCCTGCACTGGATCCAACTGTCCAGAGGGGCTGGGTGTCGGATTAACCAGGGCACGGTGAAACAGTGCAAGGAATATGCACATCTTAGGGACAGACACCCCGAGGATCAGCCCCAGCAGGGACAGGACCCCTGGGATAGTTATTAGTTGTATTGTCTTGAGGGCACTAATTGGCATTAATGACCCTGTGCAGCCTCACCTGGGGCCTCTCCACACCCATGGTCTCGCTCTATTTAGGCCCAGCCTGGAGTTGCTGCTCTTTCCCTTCCTCCAGCTTGGTGTAGCAGGGTGCAAGTTTGGGGAGAGAGCCGAGTTCCTGCTCTGTGCAGGTGGGCCAGCTGCTACCCTGATGGGCCGTGTCACCGGTCCCTCTGCCTCCTACACCGTGGCTGTTCTGGAGATTAAAGCCCTTTCCTGGATTGTTCGCACACACCTGATGGAGGAACAGCTTTTTGGTAGGAAGAGGCTGGGGGGGGAAAAGTCATCATGGTGAGGGGAAGGGGAGGGTTTCATCCAGCAAATGTGTTTTTGGGAAAGGTGAGCTGTGCCCTGCGTGAGGCTGGCGGTGTGGGGGTGGGAGCAGGTGGCACTGTTTGGCTGGATCTTCCTCCTCCCACTCCTGTGGGACTGTGACTGTGCAGGAAAACCTTTGTGGTGAGGACACAAGGTCCAGGCCTGCAGGAGAATGGCTTTGCCTCTGCTGGCCTGGCTCAGGGAGGATGCTGTGTGGTGGGGGAAAGTGGTTCTTTTATCCGTTCCCTGCCCTCTGCATCAATACCCAGGAGAGATTTCCAACTCCTCCTTCCCTTTCCAGCATGCTCCTGTGGGTCTTGCCTGCTGGGTGAGGAGTTCTGCTTTGGAGGCAGAATGTAGGGGTAAACTAAGGTAACATCATGTCAGCTGGGTCACCAGGATGATTCTTAAATTGCTAACTTACCACGGGTTATGATATCCCACTTAATGCGGGAGATTTACAGCACACTGGTTCTTATAACTGCCTTTCCAGAGCCTCCCCCATCCACCTCTGCTTCCCAAGCAAACCCATTCCCATATATGCACTGCCACACCCCAGACAGTGCGCATGTGGGATTGGGTTTGCTTGGGAAAAATGTTTTGTGCAATTGCGAGCCCCATGGGGTATTTATTTCGCTTCGTTTTTTAATTTTAGGACATGATATTTTTCTATACTCTGTTTTTGGTTTTTTGGAAATTTGGCATTGGCCAAGGAACATCGCCTGGCCATGCTTTGCAAGGCTGAGTGTGTCTCTCCTGGCACAGGGCTGCTTTCTACAGTGATGCTGGACAAATCTGTTGAGCAGGAGGTGGTAGAGGAGGAATTAACTTTTAAAACATACAGACAACGCACACGCAAAATATTCTTCTCTAATGCAGCACCTGGGATTTGAGCAAATGACAATAACAGAGTGGTGGGGCTGTGTGGGATGCACGGCTGGCCTGAAGGCAACAAGGGTCCAGCCAAACACAGGCAGGGCTGAGGAGCTCCTGGCAGCCACTGAGGAAATGTTGAGAGCTTTTAAACATTGTTATTTTTGCCACTGTGTCTCTGTTTTCCTGATGGCTCTCTGCCTGGGTACCCTGGGTCTGTGTTCCCCTGTGGCTGAGCTGGATGTAAGGATTTCATGAGCAAAATGTTTGACTTAATGGATTTAAAAAAAATTTTTCTCTCTACGTATTGCATTTAAAAAATATATATTTTTGGTGGCAAGTGGGGAACCTGGCCTGGCTGAGCAGGGGCTGCTCTATGATATGTCCACTACCAACAAAGCCCATCTGGTGAAGAAGGTTGGGGCAAAATTACCTGTTAAAATCTGGATGTGGAAACGCCCACCTTGCAGGTGGGCTCAGCCCCTGCCAGACCGGCAGCACCCACTGGGAAAGGTAACTCGAGCGGCATTTGGGTGCAGTGACAAGGACGGGAATCCAGGAGCTGCTCTGGCGAGGGGCAGGTGCAGGGAAGAAGCGCCATATGTTAAACAGCCCGGAGGAAGCTTTCAAACCCCCGTTGTAAAAATCCCCCATCTTTCTGCCTGTATTTAATGCATCTTTGTATGGACACTAATTCCTCAAGTATCCACGCCAGGGCTGACTTTTAGTATGTTTGTCCAGGCAGGCTGCCAGCGAGCGGTTCCTACAAGGCTCCCGAGCTCTGACATTTGTTAACGCAGCAGTAAATCACAGCGGCTCTTTGGGCAAGGTTTTTCCTGACAAAACGGCGGGGACGAGCACAAGAGAGAAAAGACCACAACAAAATGCAAAAGGGCTTATTTACGCCGGGGAAGAGTAGCTGTCCTGAATGAAGCAGATGGGGGACAATGAGGGAAAATTCCATCTCGGTTCCCTCCGCTCCCCCCATCTCCCCTATTCATTGTTGGGCAATAACTGAAAGGGGAAACAGTCTGAGGTTGGTGCTGTCGGCTGAGGAAGGTGATGAGGAGAGCCAGTGAGGGAGAAACTTGCTGAGGTGCCAAGGTCTTGGGAGCCTCAGACTGAGTTGGACCTTTGGTAATAGTGGGATTATAACCCTTAAAATCCCTTGTCCCAAGCCCCTTTGGTTACTTTTGTCCCCCTGCACTATATTTTGGGGGGAGGACATGTGACACACCCCCCCCACTTGGCAGCTGCCTGCGGTTTTGAGTGAAAAGATGGTTTGAGGAGGAAACAACTCAGTGTTATCGAACAGGGAGATCTCACCCCGAAACAGCCACTTCTGTGGCAGCATCTCCATCCCAGTGTGGGCTGCATCTCATTCTGCTGCTGAAGCCCTTCCTCCTGTGCCTACCCCCAGCCCTGCTGCAGCATGAGTATTTATTTATCCCTGCCAGCTTTCTGTCTTCCCTCTTCTTCCCAGCTTATTTATGGCTTTCGCCTTTCAGCTCCCGGCCACTGCAGCCTGAACTTGGCCATTATGTGTGGCTCGTTGCAGAGGCCATCAATCTGTGGGGCCAGCACGCAGCCTGGTGGACTTCCCTCATCATCATCAATTTTCCCCATCGTGCTGGTGCATCCCTTTGGATCTGGGGCAGCTGCACATGTGCCCCTGGTGGCCTCTGCGCTCCCAGCCCTGGACACCCGCTTCGTCCTCACAGAAGCCTTTTGTCCTGGCATGTTCAGAGGCATCAGGTGGGCCTGCTGGGTCCAGACATTCAAGCAGGGCTTGGGGTGGCTTCAAAGAGGTGACAGGAATGCACTGTACAGGAAAAGTACATTATTTTGCTCTAAATAAGCACTGTGAAGTCCTGCTTAACCAGCCTGCCATTTAAGCTCTATAAGTTCAAACTCTTAAATTCTCTGTATTAATTGGGCAGGAGAGTTTTGCCTATTCTATATCCTGGATGCAGGCAGAGGTGGGCTCTGCTGCCTTTGCAGATGACTCCCTCAAAGAGGCTGCTGAGCTGAAGATGTTGCCTTTCTTGCCCCTGGGAACACTCCCAAGGTGTTTTGTCCATCTTGCTGTGTGTGGGTGCTCTTGAAGCACTGCACCTTGATCTGTGAGGAGCTGGGGTGAGAGGGTGGCACTGCTTCAACAGCAAATGGCAAAGCTCCCCCTCGTTTCAGGGTGATGTCAGGGAGAATTCTGTGGGTACCACCAGCCGCGGAGATCTGTTTCAGAGGGGGAGGCAAGAGACACTGCTGAGCTCTCCCCACCCAGTGCTGGCAATGCGGTAGCCCTGGATTGTGCCAGTTTTTGAGAGGTGCAAATCTCCCAGAGGAATGGCTCAGGCTGCAGGGAGATGACACTCAGCTCAGCCTGGGTGTCTAATGCCTCCCTGAATTGTCCCAACAATCTCTTCCTGTTAGGGGCAGGAAAGCGGCTGAAAACAAGAAGGTAATTCCTAGTGACTTGCATGGTTTCGTCCTGATTTATCCAGAATAAGTCAGAACTGGAAATAAGGCACGGTTCAGTTGAAAAAAAAAAAAAAACCAAAAACCAACCAAAATTCAGGAGAGCTGCTCCAGCCAGGCTGTGGTCTACTGCGTGCACTTCTCTGGGGCTGAGGAATGGTTTTTGTGGCTGGATGTTGATGCAAACAGAGCAGCTTTGCTCTGTGTGGTTGCCACTGCCTCATCTCTACTGAGGAGTGGAGGCTGTGGTTTTTGGGGAAGCCAGCGAGGTGCCTGGGGTCTTTTGCCAGAGGGATCAGAATTTTTTTGGGCTAAAGCAATGCAGGGCTGGCCACTGGTCAAACAGGAGCATCGCAGGAGCTTAATTTCATTAGAAGCACAGGTCAAAGTCCCTGGGGTGCCCTGTGGATGTCGAGAGCAGCTTCTGGGATGCTGACTCCTGCCAGTGTGAGTGTGTTACCGTGGCTCTGCTGCTGCCTTGTGGTGGGTGATGCTGGGCTGTCACCGTCTGACCCGTGTGGGGAGGAGCAAAAGCCCGGGCTGGGTCTCGCTCAGCTGCTTCATGTTGCTGCCTCATTTGAAAAGAACTGTGTGGCTACAGCCGCCGGTGACATCTCTCCTTCCCGTGGGTATTTTTAGGGGTGGCACTTAGACTTGGCACAGGTACAAGCAGCCGGAAAATGCGTGGCATTTCCTCTTCCTGACAGGCAATCCGGGGAGGCTGGATGACGCTTGTAGTCCTGCCGTACCGGCTGATGAAGAGCAGGGGCACTGAAATAATGTCACCCCCGGCCCTGCTGCCCAAGGGGTTTGGCGAGGCTGGTGCTTGCAGGTCTGGCTGAAATAGAGGCAGGGTGTTGCACAGTGCAGTGCCTCTGGGCGACTAAAACATTGCTTATTCCCAGTGTGGGCTATTGCTTCAAACCACCACAATATTGCTGTGTGCGCAAGGAGCTTTTCCTGGGGGCAACTGTAGCTGCTGTAATGGGGATTTCTGCTGTTGGTCTGGTATGAGCTGAGAGTGCAGAGTCTGGGCTGGATTTGTGCACGCTGTTGAGCTTGACATCTTCTGCTGCCACCACTGCTTGAGAGGGAATAGCAGCCTGGCCACTTGCTGGTCCTTCTGCCCCATGTGCTTGCTGTGAGAAGAAAAGCGTGACCTGTGGTCTTGCCTTTACCCATCTCCGCATCTCTCCTTCCTTCCTCCTCTCTCCCTTCACCTGGAAAAAAAATCCACCACTGGAGACCCATCTGGAGAAGTCTTTTAGGAGGGGAAGCCCATAAATTTCCCTCTGGCTCCCCCGACCTTTGGTTTCCCCGGGGAGGTGTATGGAGGGAGAGGAAGCGTTTTCCCCATGGCAGTGACACAGACGACTGAGGTCTCCCCTTGCTGAGCCAGATGTTATATAGATCTTCAAACCCAGGCTGTTGGGGTGGAAAGGTGCCCTGAGCTTTGCCTTGAAGCCTAGGAGAAGGATGCTGGTAAGTGGGCTATGAAAGCTTTGCTCAGTCCTGCTGGGATGGTGCTGGGGGAAATGGAACCCCCCAGCTTTGTCCAGCAACAGATACCCCCATCACACGTGGAGGAGGTGAACCCGATCTTAGTACTTCCATTTCATACATTACGGAGTGCATCGTTGTTCTCCAGTGATGCAAGGCTCGGAAGCCCAAATCTCTGGAGCCTGGCGGGGAGGAAGCCTGCAGCCCTTTGTCAGCGCCGGCTGTGGCAGCAGCCTGGCCACAGCACACGCGTTCGGGTTTCGGCGCAGACGCTCCCCGCGGCGTACCTGGGCTGAACAATACCCGCTTTCTTCCCCGGGAGCAGAGTGGGGCTGCCCTGCTTTCCAGAGGGGAGATTTACGAGGTGATCGGCTGCAGGGGACGCTGACATTGATCTCCCCTGCTCCTCCCCTGCTTGGGAAGAAAGGAAAGGAAAAGGGCTCATTTTCAGCATCGCAGTTGTCACAGTGGCACCTGGATTTATCCTGCTCTGGAGTAATACAGTATGGTGCAGCACTGGGTAATGTCTCTACCCATAAAAGCTGGGTTTCAGAGCTAAACTCAGCTTTGATTTCTAGTGGTGAAGTATTAATGCTGAATCGATTAGTCCAAGGCTTCCTGTGTCCTTCCCGTAAAAACCAGGCAAGTTGGAGCCACGTGCTTCCACTGAATTCTGCTGTCCAGCTCGCTACTGCCCCAGGCCAGGCAGGCTCGAGGCGCTGGGCTATTACATTGCTAATCCTAATACGACCCTTCACCTGATTTAAGGAAAAGTGAGTGTTGGCCAGCCAGCCGTGAACCTGAAGGTATCACCTGGTGTTCCCCCTCAGTCCAGTTTTTGGCTGGGCAGGGCTGGGAGGTGTCCCCAAACACAACCCAAGTCGTGGCACTGCTGATATGCTCAGTGAGGGCACTTGACTCTTGTTCCAGCTGACTTCAGGCAAAAAAGCTACTGGTGTCTTCCAGTTGTCCCTTAATCTTGCCTTGGGAAGGTCTAGGTCAGGCTTATTTCAGGTTAGATGGTGGCACCCTGCCTGCGGTGATGGCAATAACCTGCTCATCCTGGGCCATGCTTCTGTTCCGGTTCCCTGGATGATGCTGTGGCTCCGCTCTGGTTTGTAAAAGGGTATTTCCTTGGGGATTCCTCAAGGAAATGTGCCAACCATCCTCCTTCTAAGGAAGAAGATTGGTAGCTTTCAGAGGATCTCACACGGGCAGAGCCTGGTTTGTGTCCAGAAGAGCTGTTTTATCCTCAAGGAGACATCCCTGCCTCTCTGCAGAGGAATGACAGATTCACCCCAGCAAACCCCCCCAGGACTGCTGGCTGAGAAACATGGTAAGAGGTACAGCCCAAGCCCTACGTACACCACAAATGGCCTTTCCATCCTGTTCTGGGCATCTTTGAGAGAGCAGGTCCCCCTAAGACTGCACTGCTGGAGTGGCAGTGGAAGGGCAGCAGTGATTTATTTGCTGAAGAAGCCAGAAAAGATTCCCTTCGGCACTTGGGGGTATCTCCAGCTGTCTGTGACCCCTCTGAACCACTGCGTGGGCTGAAGCAGGGTGTCCTCGTCAGATTAACTGTGTTTAGTCTACCTGTCAGATCTTTACTGTGGGTTGGTGTGTGTCCTCCTCCCGGACTGATTTCATCCATGACTTTGGCACTCAGTAGGGATTTAAAAGGTCCAGCTCTGTCCTCCCTCATGCGTGTGTCTGTGGTGGTGTATATAACAGCTCAGGGCTTGGGGAGGGGTAGTTGCTGGCCACTCTTTCACGGACAGCTCTGCACCTGTTTCTCCCCAGTGGTTTAAAGCGTAATAAAAGGATATAAATACTGCAGTGACGTTCACTCGGGCCAGCTCAGAGCTCCTGGGCACAAGCAGTGCGGCGTGGGGCCATCAGCTGTGCCTTGGCGGGCGCCGCTCTTCAGGGAAGGCAATTTGTACTCCTCGGTCTAGCAGCATCAGGAAGAGATGGCTTGGTTTGGGTTTTGTTTAGGGGGAAAAAAAAGGCCATCCCTGCCCTGTTTGCCAGATGTGTTTATGAAAATGCATATCAATACCAGAGAGAGGCTTCTGGGACTGCCGGTTTTCTCTGTGTGGAGCTGTGGAAGTGGACGGTTATATTTTGGGCAGCTATGCATAGCCCATGGGGTGCTGCAGAGGGAAGGAGACCCAGGGAGCACAACGATTTCCCCCTCAGCCTTCTCGTGGTGATGGGGTCCTGGTGCCTGGTGGGGGGGGAATCATCTTGCACTGTTTCCTTTCCTCAAAAGCTCTGATTTTGCACTCGGGAAGGGGAGAAGGAAACCCTTGTGCCTTGAGTCTTGTTTGTGCTGGTTAAAAGCTGCTGGGAAGGAGCGTGTTCCTGAAGGCTATGCTGACATCAAGGGTGGCCCCAGCCCTTGTCCCCACAGTCCCCACCTGTTCTCTCTGTGGTACAAGCCTGTAATCCTGTTCTCTGACATCACCCTCGCTCATCGGGCTGAGAGGGGTGACATCGTGTGGGAGGATCTGCCATCCCTGGAGCAGCAGGCGCCGGTGGCCGCAGGTCCCCTCTGGCATGTGTCCTGGCGGTCCCAGAACGCTCTCGCCACCCTCCAGGGAAGGAGCCTCTTTCCAGGAGATGGCAGCAGCTTTTCGGAGCTGGGATCGCATTTCCAGCCTGTTTCTGAGGACAGGCAGCTGGGAGGCAGGATGAATGAATAGTGGGGAGAGAAGACCAGGCTGGGTGAAAGGAAGAGGGTGCTCAGGGAGCTGCAATAGTGACTGCTGTGACAGCGGGGGCTCCTGGGTTGGTGGCAAGCCTGTCCCCAGTGATGCTCAGTGCTGCCTTTCAGTACTTAAAGGGGGCTTATAAAAAGAGGGAGAGTGACTTTTTACATAGGCAAATAGTGGTAGAACAAGGAGGAACATTTTTAAACCAAGAAAGGAGAGGTTTAGATTAGGTGTTAGGAAGAAATTCTTACCTGTGAGAATGGTGAGGCACTGGCACAAGTTGCCGAGACAAACTGAGAATGCCCCACCCTGGAAGTGTTCAAGGTCAGGTTGGATGGGGCTGTGAGCTGGTCTAGTGGATGGTGTCCCTGCCCATGGCTGGGGAGTGGAACCAGATGATTTTTAAGGTCCCTGCCAACCCAGACCATTCTGTGATGATTCTCTGTTCCTGGGGCATGGTCACTCTTCCTGTGCATGTTCCTGCTGCTGTGGTGGGATCATTCATCTCTGGCACCCCACTGCCTTCCTTTCACTTGGCCACAGCATCCAGTTTTGCTTTGTTCCTACTCACTCCCTGAGTTTTGGCTATTTTGCTCTTCTGTGACAAGCAGGTACCGACAGCCCTGTTGCTTCCCATGGCTGCCCTCTTCCTCCTCCTCTGTCCCCACCAGTTGACTGTGCAACAAGACCCGGGGAGGGAGGGCTCCCCCAGCCCCAGCTGACACTTTCTGGCCTTGTGGCTTTGCAAGCAGCTCCAGAGACAGCTGGAGGCTCCCTGGGGTGCAGAAACATGGGCTGCTCATAAAACCCCCTGTCTGTCAGTCCCGGTGCCTGGATGCCTGTCTGCTGCCTGAACTGGGGAAAAATGGGGATTAACAGAGGGCTGGGGGCTGGTTCCCAGCAGGGTGCACCATGGTCCTTCCCTGGGACACATCTCCATGTGGTGCTGGGCTCCAGTGCCACTGTGGGCCTCCTGGCGTGCTGGAGGGATGGTTTAATGGGAAATTTCTCTGGGCTGAGTCAAATACTGTGTCATGGTTGGCGAATGTGGTTTGGCTTCTTTGGAAGTCCCTGCAGATGTGGATAGAATAGGCCTCAAATGCTGACAGCGAGGGACATGAAGGGAGGTGGGTGCCATGTGAATCCATGGGGCAGTCACTGCTGACCTGGTGCTCTTCATGCCTTTCAAGCTCGGAGGCTTTGGGATCGTGGCTTTTGAGTGTATATGTGCAGTCATTTGATTCCATTATGCCCCTGTTTTGCCTTTTATAAAATGAGAATAATGATACAGAAATTCTTGCAAAAGGGCTTTGAGATCTAAGGCTATGCAAGCAGGGATGGCTGGAGTTCATCGTGATGGATTTAATGTAGTGCCCTGCCTTAGGTACCCACTTCTGCAGCAGGAGGCATCAACTTCTGCCAAGAATGAAATGAAGGCAAGGGCTTGGATCTTGGGATCACTGGCAAATCCTTATGCCTTTGACAAAGAGTAAAGCCCTGCCATTTTGCCTTTTAACCAAACAGTGCCTTGTGATGCCTTTTTTTTTTAATTATTTTTTTTTTTATTTAACAAAAAACAAGTGAGTGGGCAGGGAGCAGCCTCCCAGGCGGTGGCAGGGATGCTGTGGGCTGCCAGGAGACAGTTTGCAAAGCGAGGGGAGATAAGACACCAAGTGACAGCCGCTAGTGAGCTGCTTCCAGAGGGCAGGGTATAAATAGACAACAAAGAGATTTGGTGTCAGAGCAGCTCTCGCACCTTTCTGCTGCCCAGCCTGGCAGGCGCGAGTGGGGAAATGCAGCTGGGGAGCCAGTGAAATCTGCTCCGGGATTTAAGTGTGTGTGGATAACGTAATGACAAGATAAGGCATTTATCAGCCTGTTATGGACCTCTGTCCATCTGCAGTGGGCTCGCTCTGCGGTGCTGACTGGCCATAGCAGGTGGCACTCGGACGGACCCCCCAGCCAGAGCCTGGAGCCACTGGCTCCTGCCTTGACTGCCCAGACAGCTCCTACACAAGGCTGTTGCTGTCCTAAAAAGGTGCCCTGCTTGTCTCAGCTCTATTCCTTGTAATTTATGGGGATACCTGCCATGTGCTGCCCCAGGTCAAGGCTTATCCAGCCTTATCCACTGCTCTTGAAGAGTGCCTGGGCTCTTTGTGGGGTCCTGGCTTGTCCTCCCTCCAACTGGTCATTCTGGGTAACCTCAGCTAGGCTTTTCCTCCTGTGTTTCCCTCTCTGGCTGGGCTGTGCTTCCCCCTCAGGTGCTGCTGTCCCCAGATGCTCCACTTCCTACCTGCTCTCAGGGTAGGAACAAAACCACCAACCTAACGATGCTATGGCTATGATGAGGTGTTGCAATATTTTGCCATAGCAGCACTAGCAGTACAAAGGTACTTAAAATACTAAGAGTGGTGCACCAGCAGGCAGCAAGTCCTTTCCAAGCTTGCTGGGTATTTTCAAAACTGCCATAAGTTTTCATAACATTGCCCGTGGCACCACCTTGATGCCTTTCAGGCAGCTTTGTGCCATTTGGGGCCTGGGTTTGTCTCCCAGCTTGCTGTTGGACTTGGCAGGCTTTGGCTCCTATGATGAGCATGTCCTGCCCTGAGTAGTTTGCTTGGATGCTGTAAAGCACCACCATAAAGACAACAGTGGCTGGGTGAAAATAACAGGTTTAGGCTGAAGAAGGAAAAGGAGTGGAAAGACCTCTTCTACGGAAAATCAGCCCGGCCTGTGAGAATAAGAAAAGCCCGGGTTTTTATGTGCTGGTGTAAATCCACGCCGGCTTTCTCAGCAGCAGGGTATGGGGAGAGGCATCTGCGGGGGCGTGTGGGGCTGCTGGGGCTTGCAGCGAGCTCAGCTGTGGGGATGCTGCAGTGCTCGGCAGGGACAGACGGGCTGACAGCGGTATTCGGGGCACAAAGCAGGGCTGCTCCCCTGTCTGTCAGCCATGCGGAATTCCTGGGATACGGAGGGCCCTTTGTGTGGGGATCAGCTGTCGAACGGCTGCCTATTTTTAGGGTGGCAGATCCCGTGCTATGCGAGGAGAAGGCTGATGGTGAGAGGTGTGTGCTCCTGCACCCCAGGTAGTGTTTTCTACTGTAACTTATACCCCTCTGCGTCTGGATGTAGGTGCAGCACTGAGCAGAGCCTCGGTGTTTACACACAGTTCTGGCTGGTGATGGGTTTGGTCAGCTTCTTGCAGAAATGAAGTGAGCTACGAGAGCAGCACTTCCGTGCACAGGCGTCTGATGTGTCTTCCCCACCGGCTGGCTTCAGCCTGAGCTAAGGGCAGGGAGGGAGAAAACCCCAAGGCTTTTCACTTCCCTCAGGGTTTGAAAAAAGTGAGTGACCTTATAAAAAGGTTAAAAAAAAAGCACAATCCTTCCATGTGCTTGAGGGGAACGCTGTGTGAGTACAACTTGTATCAGACACCAGAGAGGCTAAGCCAGATGTCTGAGGACGTAGTGAAGGGGATTTCATAAACTCCACAGCTGTGTACAACAACGTGTATCTTCCTGTGCCAGTGGCTCTGCTCTGCGTAGATGGGCTTGTTCTTTTACCACCAGGTGTATGGAAGTGCATCCATGTGTACAAATACAGATTTTGGGGGTTTGTTCACTCATCTCCAGACACGACCTGAAAGCTTTGCTTAAGTGTAACTGAAGACAAGTCATTCACTGAGCAAAACCAGTCTTTGCACAGTTTTTTTTTTAGCTAATGTATAGCACAATGACGTTTTTTCCACTTGACCCAGCTCATGGATTCATCATCCACACTGGTGATGCTGAGGGAGAGGAAAAGAGCCCATAGCTGCTCTCTTTAATAAGAAATCCTTGCAACTGCTCTGACAGAGAAATAACTTTGCCAACAGCCTGCACACTTTCTTTACATGTGCTAAACTGCTCGAGATGCAGCTGAATTTCTTTAAACAAAAGGCATTTGTTTAAAAACATTCTGACAAAAGTGTTACAAATGTTTTATGTTTGGGTTTTTTTCCATGGGAATAAACTTATGGAAGTATCTTTACCTGAAGTAGGGTTTTCAGTTACATGAGATTTATATGTACTTGTTTCTTTCTTTGCCGTTTTTATTACAAAAATGTTTGGTCTTGTTTTGTCATTTTAGAGAAATTAATATTTTCTCTATTTTTCTTGTCTACTTTCTAGTAGGTAAGAAGAGAAAACGAGTACAAAGGAAAACCTTGCAGCAATTCCCTGGACAAGGGGGAATGGTTTTAAGCTGAAGGAAAGTAGATTTAGGTTAGATGTTAAATCAGTTTTTTACTGTGAGGCACTTCTGCAAGTTGCTGAGAGAAGTTGTGGATACCACATTCCTGGAGGTGCTCAAGGACATGTGGAGCAATGTGGTCTAGTGCAAAGTTGTCCCTGCCTGTGGCAGGGGTTTGGAACACAATGATCTTTAAGGTACCTTCCAACCCAAACCGTTCTAGGATTCTGTGAACAATTCACCTGCCTCCCAAACTTGCTGCTGAACATTTTCGAAGCCTTTTTGAAGGCCCTTTCCTGTGGAAGGAATCCAGACCTGATTAGAAATTAGAATTCTTGAAAAGAACTTCCCAAAAAGGAAGACTATTGCCATGTTTTCGAAAGCTTCTCTAAAAATACACAGTTAGAGGTCTGGGCTGATCAGGGTGTAAACGTACAGCAACGTGCTACTGAGGTGTGGTTTGGAGAGCTCTCAGTGCCACTCAGAGTAAAGACAAGGAACACTGTGGTTGCTTTAATTTGCTGATTGCATCCCTTGCCCGTCAAGGCTGGACAAATACAGAAATCAGAAATCCTCTGCTCTCAGGCTGCAGTAATGCCCGTAGCAAGCGAGCCCTTGGTTTTTCACCTGGTATAAAGAAAGCGTTGTTTATAAAAGGAATGACAAATGCCTGTACTGCTGGGATGCAGCAGTGTTTTCCTGATTGCCAGAGCTGGGTGGGATACAGCTCCCTGCTCTCCCGCTCTGGGTGGCAGCGCTTGCTGTCAGCGCTCTGCTGTGTTACGGCTCTTTGTGGAAATCCTCTGGATTTGTGGAATGGGAGAGGGGATGTGCTCTCCCAAAAGCTGCACTGTGAGGCTAATGTGTCTGTACGTGTACCTCTTTCCAGCTTCTGGGAGAGCAGCAGCGACCGTGCAGTGTCTCGGAGGCTCTGAAGCCTCAACCTCCTGTCAGTTTTATTTTCTTGCTGATTTCTGCTCCCATCCTGGAATAAACATATGCGTATGTACAAGCCTTGGAAGAGAAAGCAGATTCTGCACCTAAACCCTCTCCTGCACTGAGCCAGGAGCTCCTGGCTCACACAATTTTGGGGCACCTTCTGCAAGAAACGAGACTGTCTGAGTGTCCCTTCTAAGCAGATGTAAGTTAGAGGTAAAGCACAGAGCACTTTGTCAGCCTGCTGCTGAAACATTGACATATGGGGATGTGATGGTCTTGGATCTTAGATCATCTCTGAATAATGTCAGCAATCAAAAACAGTAATGGGGGAATGAGAAATTCAAGACACCAACTGTTTCTCTTTGGGGGAAAAAAAAAAAACCAAACCCAAAAAACCCCAAGCAAAGCAATAAAAAAAAAAACCAACCCAAACCTCAGCCTTGGTCTGGGCAAAGAAACAGCAAGGGCTTGCCAGCACCAGTGGCTTGCAGCAGAGTCTCAGTGTTTGCAGAGCAGTGGCCAAGGTGTTACGTTTTTGACTCTAAATGAGGTTAATGAAAGTTGCATGTACTCAAATCCCTGAGCGCCACTTTGAAAATGCAGGAGCTAACAGTGGTTATTTATTGATTTCATTTTGTCCCCCTGGCTCATGTGGGAGGTTGGAAGAGAGAGAGAGCAGCAGCCTGCATGTGTGTGAGAAGGTGGGGGAGAAAGCGTGTGTGGATACAGGGAACGTCGGGCTGGCACTTGAAGTTTGCAATCCCTCGCTATGGAGCTTTTTTTTCCCCCAAGCACCAGTGCAGATGGTCCACAGAGGGCCTTGCTTTTGTGCCTGTGCCTCCATCCTCAACCAGGCAGCCATCCTGGCCAGCTCGTTCTACCTCGCCTGCAAGCTGCCCAGGGCTGCAGAAACTGGCAGGGCAAGGAGGAGCGGAGACCCACTGGGTAAGCTTCACTCCACAGGGACACCAGGTCAGAAACCCAGGGAAAAAGTAAGCTTGAGCCATGCTAAAAAGGTCAGTTTTAAAAAATATTCTTTTCCTTCCCTCTCTTTCTAGTTTTTCAGAATCTTGGCCCATAAAACTTGGCAGTTCCTCAGGGTGGAGGAGGGTGACTTTTGGTTTACATGCAGCCGTCGGTACCCAAGCATGCCCAAAACATCTGTCATCGGTGGAAATGAGCATTGCTCTGGCAAGGCTCTTCTCTCTTTGCAGTAAAGAACAAGCAAATTTGCTTATTTGTGGTTAATGCTTGTTCCAGATGGACAGAAATAATACATGACACACAGCCCCACTGTTGCCCAAACTATTGAAGCGCTGTGGAACATATTTGCAGCACAAAGACAAGCTGGGGAGATTGTTTAACTTACTGGTCTCCAGTTTGGAGCAGTCCTTCAGCCACAATATAAATGCAACCTCCCAGAAAGACTAAACTTTCTCATAGAAATGAGCAAAATTCTCAGAGGAGAAGAGCTGTTCTCCTCCACTGAGAAGGCGACCTCCAAGACACCTTCTTGGTAGCCACTTTCAGGCCAGTGTTTGCTGTGAAAGCAGTCACAGACCCCTTGTTTGCTGCTGCAGACAATGGTTTGCCTCTTGTGCTGATGCTGTGAGGAGGTGCCTTGAATGTACTTTGTATGTCACACCAATATGCCACACGCACATGGGAATTTTTGCATGGTGTTCTTGGTGAAGCTCGACCAGTTTTTCCAACTGTGCTGTTGCTAAAATTTATGAGAATGGGGGTGTCCCACCTTAGTGCCCTGATACTGGTTTAATTTACCATTACTTTTGCTAATTTATGGTAGTTTGAGGTTTTATGGCGCCAAATCTTTCTCTGTGAATTTTATAGGAGTGGAATAGAGGTTTCAAGAGGAGAAAGTCTGACTTTTTGCTCTGCAGTTCACCTGGCCAATCTGCTATGAGGTGAGAGACCTTTTCCTGCATTATGAGCTGCCTTTCTGGCTGCAGTGATGTGGTGCGAGTAGTCTCAGTCAGCGTGCGGGGAGCAGAGGGGCTCTGGATGTTCAGCCCTCCCCTCGCTGTGGAAATGAGTCAGTGGCTTTCCTGGCCCTTGCATCCAGTGTAAGTCTCCTCTGTCCTGCCCTGCAAAAAGTGACCAGGAGAGGAGTCAGTTTTCATGTTTCAAAATGGACTGGGAGGAGAGAAAAAGGGGCAAAGCTAAATATCATCAGCGCCTTATGCCTGCAGTGTAACAGACACGTATGATAACCCCTCTGATGCCCCAGTATCTGTAAAATGCAACTAGTCTCTGGAGTACCCTTAAATAAAAAGCTATTTTCCCAGTTGATCTTTACCTCCCATGCCCCAGCCCTGCACCCTGCTAACTGGGGGTGACATCCAGCCCCTCTGCCTCTACAGCTTTCAGAAACCTATTTCTGATTTCACCTCACGTACAGCACCCTCGCAGGCAAAGGGTTACTTGTTAAGGTGCAGCTCTGCCTAATTAAGAGTAACAGCATCTTTCCCTGCAGTGAGGTTTGGGTTTTTTTGAGAATTCATCACTCCGGAGCACAACCCTGAAACAACTGCCTGAGCCAGACTTGGGCCCCTGTGCATTAACCCTTTGCTCCAGCCTGGCCTCTGAGACCTGCTGCCTTTTGCTCCCAGCTGAGTACTGCGCTGTGCTGTGATCCAGACCACTGCTGGCCGAGGACTGCAGCCGGGATGTCTCAGATGTGCTTGCAGGTTGGAGCAGAAACGAGGCAAAGCCTCCATGTGTCTTATGGTTTTGACCCCAAACAATACGCTGACGGCATAAATTAGAAGTTGGCTCAGGCTCACTTGAAGCTCAGCCCAGGTTTGCTTGAAACTCAGCCTAATTTTTCCTGAAAGCAAAGCTGAGTGGGAGAGGAGTTCTGGGTCAGGGAAGAGGTGCTTGGCAGGTCACAGCAGCCTGAAGAGCTGCAGTTTATCAGCTCACAGCAATTATCAGCCCACAGAAGCAGGGCTGCCTGTATTTCTAATTTCTTGCCTATACAGAAGCATGCAGATGATGGGGAAAAATGCCTTTGGCATACTGGAGCAAGCTGGGGATGGCTTCTGGCTGCTTGTGGATCATTAACACAGTTAGGCCCCTAAAAATCCACCCTGATCAACACCCCTGGGAAAAAGCTTTATTTCCCCTGTCGCTGCCTTTCCATGCAGGTGCTGTGTGTCCTGGCTGATGACTGCACCAGCTCCTGGAGGCAATTCACATCCTCAGCAGTGCTGAAGAGGGAGGCAGGGAGCCGTGTGGACCCTAATTCCCAGAAATGGAGAAGACAAATGATGGAAAAAGTTTTGAGAGGGGCTTGCTGCTCTCGTGGTTAGCAGCTGGGCCCTAAAATGGGCTGTAATTTGGAGGGTCGGTCTATACTTCCATGACAAGAGCAAGCAGCTAACCTGAGGAAAAGCCTGCAAGCTGAAAAACCAAGTAGAGCTGGTAAGCTTCCTGTGTTGGTGAGTTCAGCCTCCAGGTTCCTGTCGGGCTGGGGCTTTCAAGCGGAGGTAGAAGGAAATGCATGGATGGGGAGGCACTCATGGAAATGGGGGAGCTGATCTTGTACTGCTCCAGCGTTGTGTGAAGGGTGCTAGTGGGATCAGGGCTGCTGGGTGCTTGGGGCAGAGGGGTCCAAAAGTGTTTTTTGGCAGCTCTCGCCTCAGTAAAGCCCCTTTGGATTCCAAGCAAGCAGTTTCTAAGTTCTGCTTTCTGCAGTAATTTTGGTTTTATTGCCTAGGGGTGAGGGTTCCTGCAAGCAAGTGAAACACAGGCGGGGGTGATAAAAGGTGCAAATTGAACTGGCCTCATGCAGTCCCTGGGAAGCAACAGTGGATGAAGAGACTTCCAACTCTTTTACAGCTCTCTCTTCTTTGTAGTAAATTGAGCTTGAGGTGTTACTGTAAGGAAAACAATAATTTTTTGATGGCTCCATTACGGTTGTGACCATCCCCTGTGGAGAGCCCTATGGACTGGTGTTTTCTGTTCATTACACCTCACTTTGCCAAGACCCGGTTTCCTGCTGGCAGTCTCATATCCTCCATCTTTGTTTTCCTTTATTTCCCTAAAAAAATAGGAAGGTAATTATATTTTCCTTGCACCCTTGCTTATCTCTCCTTACCAAGGGAGACATGCAAAAGTGGTGTGGGCAGCAAAGAACCCTTGAGCTCTCACCCCTGGTGCCTACGGGGCCCCTAGATTTAGCCTTTCCTCTTTTTTTTTTTCTGGAGGAAGATTTTGGAAAAAAAAGAGGGAAGGAAGAAGAGGATCCTCTACCTATCCCTACCAAGGGTCTGATGCTGCGCCACATCTTTGGCAGGAATTATAATCCTAACGGGACATCTATCCCTGCTTGCCTTTGGCTTATCTTCAGCCTTCGGGCCCTAGCAGATGCTTTGCAGCCTTTCCACAAATGTTTGGGAAGAGAAGCCAAAGTTAGGCTCTTTTGGCAGGGTTTCCACAACAAATCCCCGGCTCCCAGGGAAGATGGATGTCATTAACCCAAGCTGAGTCCATGGAGGGGTCCTCAGGCTGGTGCCAGGGGCTGCTGCTGGGGGCTCGCCTCCAGCTGGTGGTGTAAACTGAGGAGGAAATAAAGGCTCTCCCCCATCCTTGCCAGCTCTTGTTCTCCACAAAGAGCTGAAATCCTGGCTGTTCCGACAACCAGACAGAGTAGCAGGAGATCCCTTTCCTTCAGTGCTATTTGCTTTGCATTCAGTGAGATTCAAGGTCCGCTGTCCATCCCTGCTTGCTGATTTGGCCTTCCCTGTTTTGGCACGGCTCCTTGCTACTTGTTTCTTCTCTTTGAAGGTCTGTGTTCGGCCACAATGAACGGCTCATGAATTTGGAGTCAAAAATGACCGTACTGAGCCGTGCAAGGCTAACATGAGACAACAGGGAGGTGACTCAGTCCTTTCAGTACGTGTTTCCTTGTTCCCAGCTGCTGTAGGAAATAAACAGTAAGTGGTTAACATCAATAGTAAGACACATATAGAAGAAAATGTTGTCCTAACAACGTTAAATCTATGGTTTAAATTGGGCAATGGCAGGAAATTCGGAATTAAGGACGGACGCTTGTCTCACGCGCCTCCATTTGCCTTGGGAAATAAAAATAATTCAGGCACAAAGTGAATGAAATGGCACTGGAAATGCCATATTACTGCATTTCCTGGCTTTTATGGCAGGGAACGAAGCAGCAAGACTAAATGAGGTCTTTTGTGGCCTTCAGTTCAAAATGATAGCAACAAAATCCATCCAGGTCTCAGGAGTCAACCGAGACCGAGACCAGTTTAACTCAGTTTTATCACTGCGTTGTGTAGCCATGACACTGGAGAGGTTCTTCCTTTGGGGGCAATTATTTTTGTGCTTTTAGTTGAGCAGTTTATTGAGGTTTCTTTTGGTTCAACTCCACTGGGACTACTTGGATGCCAGAGGACAACTTCAGTTCAAAAAAAAAAAAAAAAACCCTCACATTTACTGAGGTAGTCAGACTTCTGAGGAATAGAAATATTTCCAGGTCAAAAATCAAAGTGGAGCTGTTGCAGTCTATTTGTGAGCACTGTCTGGGCAGAAGGTCTGAAAGTCTTGCACTATCTCAATAGGTCTGTAAGTCTTGTGTGTTCCTACAAGTCACCTTCTGATGCTCTTGTTGATGGCAAGGAGTGTTTGCTCCGTGATCAGCTTCACGGAGGTCAGTGGGACTGTTGCACAACATGAACTGCAGGATAAGGGCCAAGAAAGTCAACTGAATGACTGAAAGATTTAGCAGCTTTAAAAACTGAGTTATTTGTGTATTTCTGGAAGAAGGTGCTGGTCCAGAGGTGTTAAGAAATCCTGCTGACAAAAATCAAGATTCAGTTCTGTAGACTGGAAATGCCTTACTTGTCTTCTGTTCAACAGCTAACCTGGGAGATCTCTACAAACAGCCCATCTCAGGGTGTGTTTTTTAAGGTGGTTCTCAAAACCTAAGAGAGGGAAAAATCAAGTTTGAAAAGTATGTTGGCTGGGCCCTGGGTCAGAGGTACATAGGGGAAACAACAGCATCTCAGCATGGATGATTGGAACACAGATAGACACAAGCACCAGGAAGGCCTGTGGACTGGAAATGTGTCGTGCATGTTACATCCTTTGCTCTTTATCCTCCTCCTTCTGAAGAACTGCCTGTGGACACTTGGAGATTATGCTGTTAGCCGAACAAACAAAAGGGATTAAGGCTGGGCTGGTTCAATTTTCCGACCCTCCACCCATCTTGGAATTCATTACCATTCATTGCCGCTAACCGAAATAACAAGGCGACCAGCCACGCACAGCGCTGCTTCCTCTGTCCCAATTTCCATGTAGCAGCAGATTTGTCCATGAAGACCACCAGGCAGGCATAGCCACGGGAAAGGAGCCAAGCTTCCCCAAAACGGCTTGGTCACGCCAGGATCCCAACGCAAGGCTAGCTTGCATGCTAATTCCTCTTTACTAGAATCAATAAGGGCTGAAGGATGTTAATTTTATGTTTGCCTGTATATATTGAAATGTGTGCGTGTGCTCACTTTTAAATGCACATATTTCTGTGGGAAAGGTCTGAGCTTGGTCTCATCTGACTTTTGGGCACGAAGTCAGTTGAGTCGTTATCTGAGTCTGCTACAGTCTTGAAAACAGCTTTTCTGTGACCTGTTCTTCCTGCCGAGGTCAGCTGCAAGAGCCACCCTTGAGGTCCTTTCTTCTGCCTCCACACATGGAAGGTACGAGCCTGAATGGGAGCAGATGATCGAAGAGCAGCTGTTACATTTCCAGATGCCAGGAAGGATGAAAGCAAACCTCCTTCCACTCTGCCTTTGTGGGGGGTATCTGATGGGATGCAACATCTGAGCCTGTGAATGTCTGGTGAAATAACTCCAGGCAGCGCAGGGAGACACTCATCTCCCTTTGTAACCAGTGGCAGAGCAAGGGAACTGCTCCTACATGAGGTGAATCACTCAGGAGCCCACCAAGAACCTCAGGGAGATCCTCAACGTGTGGATAATGCATGTTTTTAAGGCGTAACACCAACTTTCCTCCGTGCTCACCCCACCTGCAGCTGAGCTGTGTTGCGACCAAAAAGGCGGTGATGTGCTGGAGAGCAAAACCAGCGTCTGGCTCCCGTGCTGGCATTCCATGGGGATATGTCACAGCCCCTCCAGTGCTGAGGCCAGAGTATGCTTCCTGCACCGCTCACCAGTGCAAAGAGTTTGGTATGCAACTTGAGGCGGTCTGGGAATTTAGCTGCCTCTTGGCCATGGTGTCTGAAGCAGGGGTCCAAAAAATTGGTGTGCATGCACTCTGTGACCGCTCAGAAAATGTTGCCGATGGAGCCAAATTCCTCCTTCCAAGTTGCATGCAAACAAGCCACTAATTTCACTGGCAGTTGAATGTGCATATCTGAGGGCAAAATTTGGCCAAAACCCTTTGAGCAGAAGTTTTAGCTTAATAACCCAGAAAAACAAGGAGGGCGGAGGGGGGAGGTGGGGAATTGCAAGTGGCATTTTGTAGAGCAAGAAGGATAAAAAAAGTAGAAATCAAAGTGTTGAAAAGCTTTCCAGTAACAAAACTCTTCGGAGTTCTTTAAACAGCACAATAGCTATTGATGGGTAAAAAAAAAAAACAGGACAGCATATCCTCTTGAATTTATTCTGGTCTCAACAGGCTGTCCTTGGCATTTTTTTTGGAAGAAACCCTTGAGTAAACACGTTGTCCAACGTGGAAAGACACTGAGCATGTCATAGAAGCAATTTGTAAAATGTTCTGGGAGACACACCAATGCTGTCAGGGCCAGGGAGCTGCTTAGCTTCACTTTGATTTACAGATAAATACAGTGTGTCTGGGGCTTCCAGTTGCCGACTGCGCGGGCGAGCTCCCGATTACGTGCTGTGCTCTGACTCCATGGGATTAATTGGGACCACCAGGAAGCATGGCAGCAAGAGTAACCTTCCTGATTGCATGCTGTTGTAAGGACTAAGGAGAAGAGCTTGTGTGGCAAGATGGGGCTCAGCTTCTCCCATCATAGGACTGGAGGCCTAGAGTAAAGTGAAAGCTAAAGAGGACATCGTAAAATTAGGATTTTCTGGATGTTCCCATGCAGGTAGAGCTCTGAGTACTGAACGTGGTGGCTGTGTCTGCTCGTTTTTTAACTGTGATGCACACTTTAGTGTATTTGGGAGTTTCTGCGGGATATTGAAGTGAAGCAGGTGCCCAGCTGAGATATTTTGGTTTTATGGCATAATAAAACCTGCACAGGACATTTGCCCTTCAAGCCTATGCTGCAGCAAAATAAATGCTGGAGTTTCCTGGAAAGGGCTAGTTGGGACCTGGCTTTTATGGATGAGGGGATCAATAGAGGAGGGATGGGGCTGTCTGAAAATGCAAGTGCACATATAACTCATGCAGAGTAATTAACCAGGGTTCTGATGGTTGTTAATTACTGGACTTTCCCCTCTGGAAATGGCTACTTCAACATAGAGGCTGGGACACAGCAGGAGTGTGTTTCAAGTGTAAATAAACGTCAGTTTTTGGTACAAGTTCCCAGAAATGCTGGGATTACAGAAAGGAGAAGGGAAGCCAGGAAGTTATGCCATGGAAAACAGCTTTGCGCTGAGTTGTTTATTTATTTATTTATTTTCAACATGTCTCAGCAAGGTTATGAAAAAAGTACAAGTGGATCAGCTGAAAGTGTTGTAATATTGAAGAGAACCTCATGTCCCGCAGATGGAAAGAGAAGAAAATAAGCTCTGTGTGCGCATGGGGAGAATGGGTGAGGTGAAATTGCCTGCTTATGGGTGATACTTCACCATATTGCTCTCGTGGTACAGGACAGTTCTGCACGGGGATGTGATGCCATGAGCCCTGGTCCCCGAAGAGGAGCTGTAGAGTTTTTGTCCGGCTCCAAGTGCTCCTTGACATGCAGCAGGTTTGGATCCTGCTCCTCCACCTTGTTGTAGTCCCTGATTTTTCTAGTCCTGATCTTCAGCTTGCAACACCTGCCTTCTCTGAATAAAGCCAAGACAGCATCACCTTCTACCCCTTGCTGCCAGCAGGTTCGACACACCTCATGCAGGAGACTGCCAAATGGGAAGAGGCATTTCAGGGGCACTTCAGGTTTCCGAGGCTTGGGAAGTAGCGTATGAAAGCACCTCCTCACCCCTAAGACAGCAAACCATCTTTACCATCGTACAATTGCTTGCAGTCGGAGGGATTTGTCAGTGGATTCCTATTCCAGACAGGTTTCTGAAAAGCTTCTCTACCTCTTATGAAGATGCTCTGGCCCCAGCCACGGGGACTTCCCTTCGTGCAGCTGCAGCAGGATCTGTCATGTGCAGGGTACACTGGGTGCACAGGCTTTGCCATCAGAACCTGAGGTAATGGGGCTGGTATTCACTGCCTGCCTTCCCCATGGCTGTCCTTAGTATTAGAGACATCAAAAACTGAGCGATGACACCTTTCCTCTTTTTTTTTTTTTCCTTCCGAAGAGGCTCAAAGAGCATGTCCCTTCCACAGGTCTCCTCTCCACCAGCTCACCTCCCTCCCTCCCTCGAATGAAGACAGCTGCCAGGAAATATTTTTGCTGTTTAGCTGAAGTGAAAACACATGGAGATGGGGAGGTGGGGGGAAGGGAGGGCAGTGTTTATAACGTAATTACTGTCACTTTGGGAAACTTGGGTTGAGGTGGGGAGAGGGGCGTGTTGAGCATGGGGGTGCCTCTGTGCACAGGGTGAGACCCCCCCAGAGACGGCAGCTGAAGTGAAGCGCTACAGCCCTC